>OVBA01003473.1:0-27863 GCA_900406435.1 Lepidium aucheri | reverse complement strand
TATTAAATATCAGTTTTGTTAATCTACAAATACATATTAATAAGATGATTACGAGTTTAAAACTATATATATATGCTTATATTAGTATATATTTTATAAATTATTTATGATATTAATAAATAAAAATATGTGTTCTATCGATAATGTATAATACTTCAAAATTAAACATAGATCTTAAAACCTGAATAAACACGGGTCAAAACCCTAAATAAATACGGATCTAAAAATTAAGTTATAAACGAGTCTAAAACATAAATGAACATGAGTCAAAACGTAAATGACACGAGTCAAAAAATTTATATGTAAAATTGTAATGCATCAAAACTTAAGTAAACAGAAATAAAAATTATATGTTGTGTACAACAAACACCAGTGATCACTATAAATTTATTTTTAATATATCATATATATATAATTAAGTAGTTAATAAATTTACACATACAAATCAAACCATAAATAAATAAGTAAAACAAACAATCATCTAGTATAATAATAATTAATTAATTAATTATATAGTTTTATCAGAATATAATTATGTGACAAATTTTATATGATTATATCTAAACCGAAGTTGTACCGAAAAATAAAAATAGCCGAATAAAACCAAAAATCTGAAACTCAAATGGATATCGTTCGGTTACTTGACAGGAACCCAAATCGAATCAAATACCTGTTTTAAGTGCAGTTCCGATTTTGTTGTTTTGTTCCGGTTTTTATGACTCAGGAATCCGGGTTACATCTTTAGTCCAATAACAACTACAATTGGAGTTTTTAGTAACAGTACACAACTAGGGTAAAGGATTTTGGAAAAATAGAGAAAGTAGGGGTCGGTTTGATATTACTAGAAAAAAGGAAAAAAAGAAAAAAAGGAAAAAAAGAAAAGGAAAATAAAGAGTAGCTCTCTTTTCCAACAAGAAACATAGAGATATAATTTGCGAAAATCTCTGCTCTTTCAGATCCCATTATCACAAATCGATCTCTCTGATAAACAAAAAGCTCTCTACTTTCTTTGATTTCTAAGGGAACTCTCTCGCTCATCTCAATTTCATCATGTCTACCCCAGCTGAATCTTCAGACTCGTAAGTACCCAGATCTCTGATTTTGGTTTTCCGATCGAATTTTCTTCGATCTTCTTAAGTCTGGGTTTTCCGATTTTTGGAATTAGGGTTCTGGTGATATTGTATTGCGAAGTTGAATCTTAATCTTCTTTACTCGTGACTTCTTTGTCTTGTATACAGGAAATCGAAGAAAGATTTCAGTACTGCTATTCTGGAAAGGAAGAAGTCTCCAAACCGGCTTGTCGTCGATGAGGCAATCAACGATGATAACTCCGTTGTATCTCTCCACCCTGAAACCATGGAGAAGCTTCAGCTTTTCCGTGGTGATACCATTCTCATCAAGGTTGGTTTGCTTTTGTTCGGTTGGATTCTTTTCTTGATTGGGCTATTGAATGGTTGGCTTCTGTTTCTGTATGGAAGGGACTTAAATTAGGGTTTTCTGTTCTTTTGATCGACTGATGATTCTTCTGTTCTACGAAAACTAGGGTTTTTAAGACTTTTGGAAGCAGGGATTTATGATATTTGGTATCCTGAATTTGGGGAGACTTGCTTGGTTTCTGATTCTTTTGTTTGTATTAATTCTGTTTCTGTGAGTGATTGTTTTCTTTGTGGTGTCTGCGAGTTCTTATTTGGTTCTGGTTTTGGCTTTCAGGGTAAGAAAAGGAAGGACACAGTCTGCATTGCTCTTGCTGATGAAACATGTGAGGAGCCAAAGATCAGAATGAACAGAGTAGTCAGATCTAACTTGAGGGTTAGACTGGGAGATGTTATTTCTGTTCATCAATGCCCAGATGTCAAGTACGGAAAGCGTGTGCACATCTTACCGGTTGATGATACCGTTGAAGGGGTGACTGGAAACCTCTTTGATGCTTACCTGAAACGTACGTTGTTGGTTTTTTTTAATATCCTAATCTAATCGTGAAAGTTTTGGTTATTCTTTAGGGGTACTTGTTTAATATTGAGATATTGGAGTGATTTCTGAACATAAATTTAATTTTTTCAACAGCTTATTTCCTGGAAGCATACCGCCCAGTGAGGAAGGGTGATCTCTTCCTAGTCAGAGGAGGAATGAGGAGTGTGGAGTTCAAAGTTATAGAGACAGATCCTGCTGAGTACTGCGTGGTAGCTCCAGACACAGAGATATTCTGTGAGGGTGAGCCAGTGAAGAGAGAGGATGAAGAAAGGCTAGATGATGTAGGTTATGATGATGTTGGTGGTGTCAGAAAACAGATGGCTCAGATCAGGGAACTTGTTGAACTTCCCTTGAGGCATCCACAACTATTCAAGTCAATTGGTGTGAAGCCACCAAAGGGAATTCTGCTTTATGGACCTCCTGGGTCTGGAAAGACTTTGATTGCTCGTGCTGTGGCTAATGAAACTGGTGCCTTTTTCTTCTGTATCAACGGACCTGAGATCATGTCCAAGCTGGCTGGTGAGAGTGAGAGCAACCTCCGAAAAGCATTTGAGGAGGCAGAGAAAAATGCGCCCTCTATCATATTCATTGATGAGATTGACTCAATTGCACCTAAAAGAGAGAAGACAAATGGAGAAGTTGAGAGGAGGATTGTGTCTCAGCTCCTTACGCTAATGGATGGTTTGAAATCGCGTGCTCATGTTATTGTCATGGGAGCCACCAATCGTCCCAACAGTATTGACCCAGCTTTGAGAAGGTTTGGGAGATTTGACAGGGAGATCGATATTGGGGTTCCTGACGAAATTGGACGTCTTGAAGTGCTAAGGATCCATACAAAGAACATGAAGCTTGCCGAAGATGTAATTTCTAATTATAGCTTTGCGTGTGTTTTTTGAGAAAAATGTTTATTGAAAACTAAACTTCTTGTGATTACTTTTTCCAGGTGGATCTCGAAAGGATCTCAAAGGACACACATGGTTACGTTGGTGCGGATCTTGCTGCTCTGTGCACAGAGGCTGCCCTGCAATGCATTAGGGAGAAGATGGATGTTATTGATTTGGAAGATGACTCCATTGACGCTGAAATCCTCAATTCCATGGCAGTGAGCAATGAACACTTCCACACTGCTCTCGGGAACAGCAACCCATCTGCACTTCGTGAAACTGTGAGTATTGACAATGTTTCGTGTAGAACGAGATCAAAGCCTCTGTCTTCGCTTAAAGCTTATTCTAATATATCTTCTTTTCTTTGCAGGTTGTGGAGGTTCCCAATGTCTCTTGGAATGATATTGGAGGTCTTGAGAATGTCAAGAGAGAGCTTCAGGAGGTAATTGCTTATTCCATTCTTGCTTGATCTGGCCCTATAATTTTCTGTACGCTAATCTAAAGTTGTGTGTTGTTTAAATGCAGACTGTTCAATACCCAGTGGAGCACCCAGAGAAATTTGAGAAATTCGGCATGTCTCCATCAAAGGGGGTTCTTTTCTATGGTCCTCCTGGATGTGGGAAAACCCTTTTGGCTAAAGCTATTGCCAACGAGTGCCAAGCGAACTTCATCAGTGTCAAAGGTCCCGAGCTTCTGACAATGTGGTTTGGAGAAAGCGAAGCAAATGTTCGTGAAATCTTCGACAAGGCCCGTCAATCTGCTCCATGTGTTCTCTTCTTTGATGAGCTCGACTCCATTGCAACTCAGAGAGGAAGCGGAGGTGGAGGCGATGGAGGCGGTGCTGCAGACAGAGTCTTGAACCAGCTTTTGACCGAGATGGATGGAATGAATGCCAAGAAAACTGTCTTCATCATCGGAGCAACCAACAGACCTGACATTATAGATTCGGCTCTTCTCCGTCCTGGAAGGCTCGACCAGCTTATTTACATTCCACTACCAGATGAGGATTCCCGTCTCAATATCTTCAAGGCCTGCTTGAGGAAATCTCCTGTTGCTAAGGATGTAGATATAAGCGCACTCGCTAAATACACACAGGGATTCAGTGGTGCTGATATCACTGAGATTTGCCAGAGAGCTTGCAAGTATGCCATCAGAGAAAACATCGAGAAGGTCGGAGTTCTCTTAATCTTTAACCTCTATTTGAAATTGCAGTAGATCGTGAATCTCTGAACTTAACTCTTGGTTTTTGTTTCAGGACATTGAAAAGGAGAAGAGGAGGAGCGAGAACCCAGAGGCAATGGAGGAAGATGGAGTGGATGAAGTACCAGAGATCAAAGCTGCACACTTTGAGGAGTCGATGAAGTTTGCGCGTAGGAGTGTGAGCGATGCAGATATCAGGAAGTACCAAGCCTTTGCTCAGACACTGCAGCAGTCTAGAGGGTTTGGTTCTGAGTTCAGGTTCGAGAATTCTGCTGGTTCAGGTGCAACCACTGGAGTCGCTGATCCTTTTGCCACGTCTGCTGCCGCCGCAGCAGATGATGATGATCTCTACAATTAGTGATAACTTCAATATCTTTTAATTAAAGCTTTAATATCGAATTCTCAACTTTTGGATTACTGGGAAAGTGATACTGATTCTTTCCTCGTGTTTTTAAGTTATTGGAATCTCTCATCTCATGGTTTTTAATCAATGTTGTTAATGTTCGTTTCAATCCTCTTGTTCATTCATTACTGAGGGAAAACAAAGTTTAAAAGATTGCTATTTCTGATTATCCACTTGTTGCTCTCTGCACAACAGCCTTTTTTGTGAAGTACGTGGAGAGGAGTGTTTCAAGTGGAAAGAGATTACACAGCTCTTAAGTTTTCAGAACAGTTAATGTTTATTCTGAATCACCATCATGCTTTGAGTCAATTACTTATGCAGGGCCAACTATTCAAGTGTCAATTATATTAATTCTCAAAACAGTTATGGGTTTCCTTTAGGCCCTGCATAAGTAATTGTCGGTATCTTAATTTTTTTTTACAGACATTTGATACACGCAATTAGATGAGAATGCGGGAGATGGTAGATTCGAAGCTGAGGTGGTTTTTGCATCAATGGTGGTTTTAAAACAATCCAAAAGAATGTTTTATTAATTACTAAACAACGTTGTTAGGTAACAACAAAGCTGCTCTCAAGTCTTAAACATAATTAATTGAACACAGTAGTGAGATGCTAAATATTGCAGATGAACATACGTAAAAACGATATAGACATATTTCTTTTAGCTTTCAGCACCTATGCCACGTGCCTTAGGACGTCTGACAGCAACCAGCGGATTGACTATGCCTTGCGAATCTCTTCCCAAACCCGAGCCTTCAACGAAACCCATTCTCCCCATCATTTTCGAACCAAAACCTGTTGTGTGCTGCTCAAAGGCTCCCAATCTTTTGTCTCTAATTCTTCCTGAGCTAGAGGCACCATTATCATGCGAGATGCGTTTCACATGTTTCCCTGAAGAAGAAGATCTGTTCCGTTTAGCGTTGTTGTTGCTTGATGGACTCGTGTCTTCAGTATCTATAGGGAAATCCAGACCTAACCCAAGTGATTTTGGACGCTGAACAGCTTCTATTGGCTGTGCTATCCCTTTACCATCCTTTCCTAGACCGCCTCCATCTATAAATCCCATCTTAGCCATCATTTTGGATCCAAACCCTCTGGTGTGTACCTCAAATGCTCCAATGTCTGCTCCATTAGAGGTCCCCGGAGTAGCTTCAGCTACCTGTTTTATATCTTTTTCACCAGAGGTCTTTGCAACAGCTATCTCAGAATCGATTACGCCACTTGACACAAATGATACAGGTTGATCAGCATATGAACTCTTCTTCCCAGTGCTTTTGTTTCTCTCTCGTTCCTCTCTAGTAGTTCGCTTCTTCGCTGAGTCTTTTACTTTCTTTCTATCTAAACTTCCAGATTTCACTTTTAACCCTCCGCTGACAGCAAAATCATAATCCTCATCTCCTGCTCCTATTAGCTTCTCAATGCGAAGCTTATCGCTGGCAGATGGCATACATGTCTGATATGTACGAGTCACTGTCACAAAGCTTTTCTTTCCAGAACCATTGCAGCTACTTGATAAGCGGTACACATCTGCTAATCGTCTTACTTGAGAGCAATCTCGATTATGCATACGCTGGAAACAGTGCATGTCCACGTCATCCAGAACAAAACGCTCTAATTGAGAGTTTATATCAGCAAGATCAACACCACGCTGCAGCATTCTCTCACGCCGCTTCAAAGCAATATATTCTTTGCGCTGTTTCTTCTTCTCACCAGGAAAGTTACGGGACTTCTTGCTCTTTTGTGCCCCTGAAGGCCAAGATTGGGGAAACTTAGCCAACTCTTTCTTCTTATTCTTTTTCCCCGAAAGTCTTCTTGGATCCTTCACAAACATAAGGTCATCCATTGTCATTGGATGGGTAGCCTTACCATGCCCGGGGAAAGGACTTCTTGTCGTCTTCTTCTTACCATATTCCATTGAAGCTTTTTGCAGATGAATACCAGCCAACTTTCTTGTCTTTCGATCAGAAGAATCACTTGAAGAACTGTCATCACTTGACAAATCCAATTTATCCAATGATTGTTCTGCCAACCAATGAGCATCCAACATAATCTCACTGCCACCAACACCTTCTAAGTAATCCTTTGCAACATCATCATCAATCTCGGAGCCACATCCAAATATGTCTTGCGAGATGTCGCTCTCAGATGATTCAGAAGATCCAGAGCTGCCTTCATCTCCAGATTCATCATCATCATCATCCTCATCCTCATCATCATTACTCCCTTCTTCTCCACCACTCTCTTCACCAGAGATATCTTCGGTGTATAATTTCATCCCTCCTATAGAGATAAAACCTGAATTCCTTTTCGGTGTTTTCACAACATCAGGCATCACTTCATCTTCATTTGCACCAGATTCCTCTACAGCATCCACCTCCTCCTGGAAAGGAAATGAACCGCCTTGATCACCCAATGCCTTTTGATTAGAAAGGCTATCACTTGGTGCAGCATCAGAATCATCACAAAATCCCAACCCTCTATGGGAATCATCACCCAAAACAAAACTTGGTTCGTATTCGTAATCATAATTTACCATAATCCCTTTCGATGAAGAAGGCGTTTGATCCAGAAATGCAACAATTTGAGTCGCCTCTGACTTCCCCAACACAATAGGATTTGAATCATCCATTTGATCACTTTCAACGCCTGATTTTCGCTCCAACCCTTCCTCAAAATGCACGGAAGGATACTCATACTCATACATTTGGCCACGGCATTTCCTTGGATCACTCGTAGAAGCAGAAGCTTTTACACGATCTGTGCTTCTAGATTTCGATCCCTTCCCCGAAGAGCTTCCTCCTCGAGATGGCGTCGAAAAGTCAGGATCTCTGCGTAAATCTGATAAAATACCTCCTTCAACAAACAGAGTAGAGTTACTCCGACGTCGGCGTCGACCACCAGACGAATAACCCGCCGCGGAATTATGATTGTTTCTCGTGCTCTGTGCAGGAGATTTAGCCTTGCTTTTCCCAGAACCACCACCGTTTGATCTTCTCCTGCCACCGCCTCGCATAATTGAAAAAACCTAATTCCAGAAAACCCTGATTCGAGGAAGACGATGAAGAATCAGACCAAGTTTATTAGTTTGCCTTGTCTGGTTCTTCCCAAAAATGGGCCACAACTAAAACGATAGGTTTTGGTGTCGTTTTGCTTCTTTTTTCCGTGGATGTAAATATGGGCCTTGATAGTATATTCGAAGGAGAAAGAAAATTCCTTTTAATTCCTTCCTACTTACAATTCGTATCTCTTCCTTGGATAGGATATTACAATCGCTGTTACCAAACAGAAGGTTAGTAGAAGAAAAGGTGTTTATCATCCAGAAATCGACGGAGAAGATAAAGTTCAGAGATAGAGCGAGCGACGGAGATAGTGAAAAAGAAATGGAGAAGTACTTTGGAAATGCTTACAGAGGAGATCCAGGAGTGCCACATGCAGATGGAGATCGATTTGTGAATATTTGGATTGGTTCTATTGCTTTTTCCGCCCTCACTTGGTTCAATCCTTACATGTGGCAACTCTCCAACCAATTCAAGTAATTATCATACTCGCTCTCTCGCTTTTGAGTTTCCGAATTCCAAGTTTGGGGCTTCGTGTGTATAATTTCTTTCTCTGTATACGAGTCTTTAGCTTCCTAGTTCATGTTTTTGGTTCTTCTCTGACTTGCTTCTGCTGAATTAGATTCCGGTATAGCTATTGGTTCCATTTAGTTAACTGTTGAAATTCTTCTGATGCTGCAGCAACATTATATCACAAGCCTTTGATGTCTTTTGGACAAATTGAGTTAAGTTGTTATCATAGATATAGCTACTAATCAAGGAGACCTGTAACTTCATAGCTTTTCTTGTTCATATCTTCATTTGTATGATACTATATTTGGATGATCAATTGTGTTTAAGGCCTTGTAGATAATATAATAAGCATGTTTTGGAAGTGGCTGATTCAAAGTTCAGGTTTTTTAAGCTTCTCTCGTACTGTTTGATATGGCAGCTATCATGACAAATGGATGCTTTTTGAGCAACACCATTGGAAAAAAGCAAGGGCGAAGAATCAGCCTTACGAATTCAAGGTTCAGACTTTAGCCTAATAACTCTTATCTATTTTAATTCATTACGTAACCAATGACAGCATTGATCACAAGTTTATTTGCTTCTTCTCTTTGTTTCTCAGTGGAATAAGATGCCGAAAGAAGTCAGGGACTCATACTATTACAACTGGCCGGTCTACTTCCCATAGAAACCGCTGTTTAAGATCTGTCTCGGCTGCTTTGTGACCAGAAGAGAAACAAAATAACTCGTGCAACTTCTGGAAAATTTAGCTTTACTTCTTTTCGATCTGTTCTTGTTGTAATGTTGAATTTTAAGTTCGTACTTTGTAATCAATGACTCAAGTCACTCAACAATTCTCTGCTTTCTTCTCTCATAGCAATATCGAAACTGTCTCTTCTAAGTGCAAACCAGTATCTGCCTGTTATGATTATCACTACCACTTTCCGGTTTTTGTGTTTTGGTATGATCAATGTGGTGTGTGGTGTCTAATGGTTGCTTAAATCTGAAACATCTTGCATTCAGTTTCAGTTAACTTCATCACTTTTAGTTACTATTGTTGTAACGAATGACTCGGTTACATTTTGCATCCAAATGTCGCTTCCAATAGACAAATTGCTTCATTAATCAGGCGGAAAAATGCATACAATGAAGTTACAATAATGGTATGTGATATCAGGCTGCTTACGAAAACCTCTAAACCAAATAACCGTTAAGAGGTAAAAACAACTATCAGCAACATAATAAGAGAATGTATGGTAAGTTCTTGTAGGAAAAGAATCTCAACTAACAATGTTTCTCTACAAATCAAAAATCAAAACTCTTTACTTCCTTGTAAAATCTTCTGTACTTCTTCCGGCTGACATGGAATGGTCAGAGGTCCTCTGTGTTGAAATCCAAACTCCTCTTTGGCCTGTTCGAGCAGCCTCCTGAACTCAGGTTTGTTCAATGCTTCAAGCTCCAAAACAAACCTTTTAGCTTTCTCTCCTTTAACTGCAATCACTGCCACATGACCTTCCTTCACATCACTTGGAATCATTGTTGCAACATTACCCTCTTCTTCCTCAAACTCACCACAATTCTCTACCCTTTTCGAGAATCTAATGAATAAGCAGCAAGTTTGTAGCTTTCTCATGACAACCTTCAACTTTTTGCACATTCTTAAAAACTCAACAGTAGAAGTAAAGCTGTGGTTGATGTTTCAGTTTCGTTGTTGGTGGAGTTGTTGCATTGTTTGTCTTAGAGAGTCTGGATTTTATAAAAACTCAATGCTGACCACCGTCAAAAATCATGGTTAGGAAATTTCTTAGATATTTCTTGATTGCAACATTTAATGCAGTTCCTCATTTGTGTTTCAGCTGTGTTTTTCTCTTTGCTCTCCTCAGCATAGTGGGGCCTCTTAAGAACACGCTTCTGCAGCCCAAAAAGAAGCTCTCTTTCTTTGTACCTTCACTCCTGTTTGATAGTTAATAAAAATAATTGATCTCTGCTCTCATCTTTTGTGTTTTTTTGTTTAAGTTTATATACTAACTCATCAGAGAATAGAGACTCGTAGTGAACACAAGCAAAAATACCAATACCAAAGGACTTTGATTGTTTAAGAAGAACTACATATTGGGTTTGTTGTATATGGGTATTACATGAGTGGTCAACGATGAATACTCGTAGTTGTATACTAATAGATTGAGACGTACCGACACATAAAAGAAGTGAAGAAATTGTCATTATCTAAAGTTGAGTATCATCATATCTTCATATGTCAACTACCTCGTGGCCCTGTCTGTACGGATTACGGAATACATTATATGTTTGTTCAAACTTTCTAACACTGTTATATAATAAAAAAAAGGGTTTATAATTGATTGGTTACGTCAGGTATGTAATGTAACCATCAAATTATAAGTACAAAATACTTGTAGAAATTAGAAAATAAGTATGAAGACTATAAACGATATTTTTGCTGATGGTAATTCTTGGTTTAGCACATGAAGTTTTCAACCAAAGCTATGGCTTAAGTAAAGTATTAGTAAGAAAAGTTTTTATAGTCGGTGAACGGAGAGACGTTTGAATCTGAAGATTTTAATCATTGTTGCTTTAAGGACATAGGAGAAGCTGTGACAGTGAAATACAAAAGGTACAACCTGGAGGATCTTCTTCTTAAGACTCACAATATCATGGTCTTTAAGCAAGACAACCAGAAAGGGATTGGTCCTTACACTGCAGACATTGGTGATCTCTGCATTTTCTTAGGCGATAACGAAGCATTTTGTATCTTTGCTAGCTTGGTTTCAAACCTAACTCAGTCTACTTTGCTGTTTACTGCTCCACTTTTGGCCTCTAGATCTCTTTATCTTGAATCTTTTTAATGGCTTTTTGATTTTAGTATTAGTGAATAGTGATGGTCTTTTATGTCTAGACTCCTTTCTTGTTACTCAAGAAAGAGTCTCTTTTCTACTTTACACAACAACGGTATTATTGCATTTGAGCAAATTTAACAAATTCTGGTTCGACCTGGATCAGAATTTATTACGGGTTTGGTCCGACCGGCCGGTCCATGTTAGGTCTGAAAACATTGGGACAAGTGATAAGTAAAAAAAACATTGGGACAAATATTTAATAAATAAAAACTTGAGGTCTGAAATTGTAATACTTTTATTCTGTATATCTATTTTAATTTGAGTCCTTTCTTTTTTTTTCCATTTAGCTATCTCTCTCCTCTCTCGGTCTCTTTCTGATTTGATCGCCGGAAAATCATAGCTGTCCGATAAATTAGAGTAAAATCTTAGAAGATATTTTCGATCAGTCCAATGGTCTGATTTTCAGCACCTCAGATCTCCGACAACATTTCGGTATTAATTCTTTCGCCTTTTCCGTATCTTTATCCACGGAGATTGCGATATGAGGAGCTTGATCCAAGAGAAGGCATAGTGGAAGCTATCTGTAAAATCTGAGGATTTGAATCTGGATACTTGGGGTTTTGATTCGTCCTCTTTTGCATGCTGATTCAATTTTGAGCTCCTTGCTCTAGTGAATCTCCTCGACTCGGAAACTTAGGGTTTCTAGTTAGGGGGGAAAAGTGCGTCTCTTTTGAGTCCTTGCTCTTAGCTACGCGTAGCCATGTTTAAGAAAATCATGAAAGGTGGGCACCGAAAGCCCTCCAAATCGGAGGCTAATGAACCGTCTAGTTTTGGGATTAGTCCGCCTGGTAGGTCTGGTCCTGGGTCTAATGTTGTCGTTAGTCACGCGTCTCGTGGTGCATTGGTTAGTTCCTCTCCGTCGACTGTGACGGCAACTCCACCACCTCCGCCAATGGGCTCGGTGGAGCCACTCCCGTTGTTTAGAGATGTGCCTGTTTCCGAGAGGCAAACCTTGTTCTTGAGGAAACTTCAGAATTGCTGTTTCTTATTCGATTTTACTGATACAATTAAAAACGCAAGAGAGAAAGAGATTAAGAGGCAAACGCTGTTGGAGCTGGTGGATTTTATTCAGTCTGGATCTAGTAAGATCTCAGAATCATGTCAGGAGGAAATGATTAAGATGATCTCTGTCAATATTTTCCGGTGTCTACCTCCAGCATCACATGAGAATACGGGTCAAGAGCCTGCAGATCCTGAGGAAGAGGAACCCTATTTGGAACCTTCTTGGCCTCATTTACAGCTAGTTTACGAGTTGTTACTGAGATACGTAGTTTCGACTGATACTGATACAAAGGTTGCCAAACGGTATATCGACCATTCTTTTGTGTTAAAGTTGCTTGACTTGTTTGATTCCGAGGACCCGAGAGAAAGGGAATATTTGAAAACGATTCTTCATAGGATCTACGGCAAGTTTATGGTCCATAGGCCCTTTATTAGGAAAGCAATTAACAACATATTCTATAGGTTTATTTATGAGACAGAGAGACACAGTGGAATCGGGGAACTCTTGGAGATACTAGGCAGTATCATAAACGGATTTGCATTGCCTATGAAGGAGGAGCACAAACTATTTTTAATCAGGGTGTTGATACCATTGCATAAGCCAAAACCAATCGCTATATATCATCAGCAGTTGTCTTATTGCATCGTTCAGTTTGTGGAAAAAGATTATAAGCTAGCAGATACAGTAATTAGAGGATTGTTGAAGTACTGGCCTGTTACTAACTGCACGAAGGAGAATCTCTTCCTAGGAGAACTTGAAGAAGTTCTTGAAGCAACACAGCCTGTTGAGTTCCAGCGTTGCATGGTTCCATTATTCCAACAGATTGGTCGCTGCCTAACTAGCTCTCACTTTCAGGTTAGTAATCGTCCTTGCGCGTTGGGTTTACTTATTAATCAGCCCGTGGAGGACTCATCTTTGCCTATCACGTAAATATGGAAATTTTATTGTTAGTTTTCTCTGCACAAGAAAGACCCGATATATGTTAAGCATATTGAGGCAATGTACATTCCGTGATTGCGTGCTAGTGATCTTATATGCCTGTCACCTTTAAGTAAAGTTCATTTGACTTCTGTCTGATTTATTCCCCTGAAAGAAGAATGCAACTTTAGTGCTTAATCAATATATTTCTCTTTGATTTGCTTCTTTCCCCACTTTTTCCGCACTGTTGTATTTCATTTCAGAAAATTAATATAATGTTGTGGGCACTACACTCATTCGGTTTATGGGGTCATCTAATGCTGTTGATAGCTACCACTCTGATTGATTCCTTGATTCTTAGATCATCTTCATTTGCCATTAAATTTCTGAATCTATTGACACTGTTGGTTTTTTTTTATTTACGGGCCATGGAATTCACTGTACAGTGCTTTAATGCGGGAATAGCCCGGAAAAAGGAGAAATGAGCTTCGTTCTATAGTATCTATGTGCGTTTTAGCCTGAAACAGATTTGATCGTAGGGATTCTAATTACTAGTCTGTAACGAATTCTCAATGATTTCTAGCAAACACACAAGTTTCCTGTCATGTTTTTGTGCCACACTTTAATGGTTTTGCCTTATGCTCATAGTCATATCTCTTTGATACAGGTTGCAGAACGAGCACTGTTCTTGTGGAACAACGAGCACATCGTGGGTCTAATTGCGCAGAACCGTAGTGTGATCCTTCCTATCATATACCCTGCACTAGAGAAGAACATCCAGACTCACTGGAACCAAGCTGTTCATGGTCTAACCACAAATATCAAGAAAATGTTCATGGAGATGGATCCTGAGCTTTTTGAAGAATGCCAGAGACAGTATGATGAGACACAAGCTAAATCAAAAGAAGTGGAAGAACAACGCCAATATACATGGAAGAGATTAGCAGAAGCAGCTGCAGTGCGAGAAGGAGGAGGAGAAGATTATATGATCACTTCCTAGATTGATCAAAAATGGTATTATTCTTTCACTTTTTTTTTAATGCGTTCTCATTTAATCAAATCGTTTACTATTAATTTTCTTTTCGATTTGTTAATGTTTTGAGAATCATGGCTTCAAAATTCTGATTGCTCAGAGAATAGTAGAGAGATGTGAGCTATTACTATCAGAAAGAATATGTCTTTAGTACTAAGAATGTGTTTGTGATCTCTTGTCTAATTTTTTTTTCGTGAATTTTGTGGAATTTTATATTCTATATACTGGATGTTTGTAGCTTATGTTATTACCCATCTTACATCCAATCTATTTTTTGTTGTTTTGATCCAATTTTGTACCCTTTTTCTCCCTTTGGTGTTTCTATATGGATTCATTTTATAACGTGAAATCAACTTTATTCTGACAGTAGCAACGACACAAAGATCGATAAGAACATATTACATCAAAGCTAGATGTTGTCATGGCTAAAGTTTGGTTTTTTTTGGGATATATGAGGAACAAAGTTTCTTAATGAATTTTCTGATAAACTGATAAATGTTTTGTATGTACGAAACAACTCTTCCATTGATCCAGGACAATGTAAAATCGATGGCCACATTACTTATGTGTAGACACAGCAATAAATCAAACAAGATTTGTGATGTAATTAATATGATTTTACATGCTATAATATTAAAAAACAATTCCCTTATATTAGTTGCTAATTGATAAGGTCTCTTATTACAAAAGGGAAAAACCTAAGTGTACCTAATTGCACGCCGGCGATTACTTTCTCTTTTTCTTTTTTTTTTCTTATAAAAAAAAACAAATATTTCACGGCGGTGGACAAAAAAGAGAAAGAGAGAGCGAGAGACAGACAAAGGGAGAGGTTGACTACGACAATGGCGGTTCCGAGAGGCAATGGTTCAATTGAAGAAGAAGATGTTGATGGAGATAACGCTCTTTTTGAGGAAAACGGTGTTGACTATGACAGCGATTCTGAGCTCTCCTCGAATCTCCGTGATTTAACTGCCGCAGCTCAGTCCGGTGACGTCGCCGCCTTGCGCACAGCAATTGGTGCTTCCTTAACTTCTTATGTTTCTCTTGAGTAATTTCTTAAAATTGCGGTGGTTGTCTTTAAGAAACCGAACGACAATTAGGGTTTTGTTTCGATTCCTTGTTGCTAAATTAGCTGGCTTAAGGACGTAAAGCTTCAAACTTTCAAAACCAGAGCGCTCTAAAAGAGCAATTTTTTTCACTAGTTTTCGTGACAACATAAAATTTCTAACCATTTACGGAAGATACTTCTAGTTTGATCTTTGTCTCATCTTTCTTTTCTTCCTCTTAAGCCTCCTCAAGGGCTTCCTCTTCCATTTCACTCGCATCTGAAAGCAACCTCGCTGGTCTGTTTGTTGTTTGCTCTTTTAGTTTGTTGGCCTTATGTGTACTCCTTGTCTATCTTTGTTTTGTTTATTGCTTGAAGCTTATGAACCTGACCGAAGATTGAATTCTCTTATTAGCTGATGAAAATTTGATTTTAGCGGGGAGTTCTAATGTTAATCAATTTGCATCGTAATTGGCTGATTTGTGCTAGTGATGTGCATTTTCTGCTCTTTTTGAGAAGTTGAAATGTTTAAAGACAATAATTGTTCCTTCTCTGAATTTGACAGACAATTTAAATGGGAGAGTTGATGAGCCACTTGAGGATAATGACTCGGCACTTCACCTGGCGTGTTTGTATGGTCACGTACCTTGTGTTCAGGTTTTTTTGCTTTTTTCTGCTCTTTGCTAAGTCATTCTCACCGACTTCTATAGCTAATGTATTTTGTAGCCATCATTAACCGTCTAATGTTTTTTTTTCTACCACAGCTTCTCCTAGAAAGAGGAGCTGATATGGAAGTCAAAGATGAGGATGAAGCAATTCCTCTACATGATGCTTGTGCTGGAGGTAAAGTTGGGCATGGTTTCACCATTCTTTGATAATTGTTCTATGTCTTATTGTTCTTTGTTGTTGAATTTGAGCTCGCAGGATACTTAGAAATAGTACAGCTTCTTTTTAGCCGAGCTAGTGGTCCTGAATGTGTAAAGAGAATGATTGAAACAGCTGATATTGAAGGTGACACTGTAAGTATGCTCCATCTTCAAATGCATTATTCTCTCTCTCCCTCTATATACTTTGATTCATCACAAACTATTATTTGTTCACAGCCTCTGCATCATGCAGCAAGAGGTGAACATGTTGATGTGATTAGGTTTTTGCTAAGTTCTGGAGCTTCACCAACGACGAAAAACTCCTATGAGAAGGTAAACAAACATTTGTAAACACTTTCATTTGTAGCCTTTTTGAATTACAATTAGTGATAACAATAAACAAGGTTGTGATTATGCAGACACCAGGTGAATTAGCTGATTTAAACACTGATGCTAGGAGGATTCTTGAAGAAGCCATAAGCAACTCAATAATCTCAGAGTGATCCTGCAAATCTGCAGGCCCAGTTTTGGCGAGTCAGTGAAGTAATAGGGAAGGATTTTGTGGTTTTTATACAAAGATTTAAAATGTGATACACTGCCTATGCGTTAAGAACTTCTGTTTCTTTTTCGATCATGAAATTATTATCAGATTGAGTTATTGATTAAGCGTTTAGATGCATATCAGAAGACAAACAATGTAATTGTGAGTAATGCATTAGTGTTAGCCAATAAATAATTGACACGTAAGCAAGACTTTAAAACGATACAGCAAATTTGGTAAGTTGGTGGATTGAAGTGTGAATAGTAAAGAAATATAAACTAAAAACAAAAAATATAATAAAAATATGATCCACCAATGACAGACAATGAGCAGCTTTGGACTTCATAGCAGCACTCAGAATCGTTTATTCTGCCTTTCCCTTTCTTTTTAGCTGTTTCCAGGATAATTTCTTTCTCCGGCGAGAAGAGATTTTCCGGGAAACTATTAGTGAAGCTCGGTTTTAGTATTTGGTTGAGAAAATTACACAAAGAAGTGATTACATGGCTGCTGCGCCAGCAAGAGCTCGTTCAGACTATGATTACCTCATCAAGCTACTCCTCATCGGCGATAGCGGTAACTCTCTCTTTCTCTCTTTCTCTCAATCACTATCTGTCTCTCTCAACCTTAGTCTCTCTTAAGAAGTGATGAGTAAACGAGGTTCATAAACTGTTCCATTTTTATCTGAGTATTTTTAGTGTCTTGTTTTTGATCTGAATTAGGGTTTGTGATTTTGAGAATAGGTCAGTAAAGCCACACGGTAGCTATTCATTTTTGGATAATTAAAATAAAGTGGAAGTTTTTGAATCAAAAGCTCTTGCTAAAACTGTGAAGCACTAGTGAATCATTTTTATAACTTGATTGTTAAAGTAGTTGAGATAAAGTTTGCAGAACTCGTTAATTTATAGTTTTGGTTCTAACTTTTGTCCTTTACTTTTCTTCCTAATGTGTGTGTGTGTATATATACGCAGGTGTGGGAAAGAGTTGCTTGTTACTGCGATTCTCGGATGATACTTTTACCACGAGTTTCATTACTACCATTGGGTTTGTCTTTCTTCATTTGTATTTCTTTTTGTGTTGAAAATTGTTGGAAAGTTTTGTCTAAGTTGCTGATAGTTTTCTTCTTCTTCAGAATCGATTTCAAAATAAGAACAATCGAACTTGATGGGAAACGTATCAAATTGCAGATATGGGACACTGCTGGACAAGAACGTTTTAGAACTATAACCACAGGTAAAACTGGTTTTTTGCTCCCATTCTAACGCTATTACTTCAAGGGAAGTGAAAACTCCTTTATGTTTTGTGTATGACTGTTGATTTCTCTGTTTCTCAATATATCTGGTCCGTTTTGTCTTTTGCAGCATATTACAGAGGAGCAATGGGTATATTACTCGTCTATGATGTAACAGATGAGTCATCATTCAACAGTATGTCTTTTGGTTTTTCTTTGTCTCAGTAACAACTTCACGTATACAAACTTTAAAACACTAGTGGGAACTAACACAAATTGTTTGTCCAGACATTAGGAACTGGATGAAGAACATTGAACAGCATGCTTCAGATAGTGTCAACAAAATATTGGTTGGTAACAAAGCCGACATGGACGAAAGCAAAAGGGTAATTTTGCTGTTAACTATGCTCACGATCTTAACCATGTTCCCCTACATTTCGTAGTATACTAATGCTGCACGTTCTTGTACAGGCTGTCCCAACAGCAAAGGGACAAGCTCTGGCTGATGAGTATGGTATCCAATTCTTTGAGACGGTGAGCTGGAATTATATATATATTGATATGTTTGTCTCCTTGTTCGTTGTTTGGTTAAAGGTTTCATAACCGATGTGATTGAAAACTGTTGCCAGAGTGCAAAAACAAACCAGAATGTCGAGCAGGTTTTCCTTTCTATCGCCAAAGACATAAAACAAAGACTTACAGAAAGCGATACAAAAGCAGAGGTAAAGAACCACATGGAACTTACTCTCTCCTCTTAATATGAAACTGACTATAACTTACTGAGGAAAACTGAATACTGTATTTGATGTTTTGCAGCCCCAAGGAATCAAGATAACTAAACAAGACGCTAACAAAGCCTCATCGTCTTCTACAGCTGAGAAATCGGCTTGCTGCAGTTATGTTTAGAAGTCCATGGATCTGTTTCTAATCTCTTAACGTCTTTGATTTTCTTCGCATCATTCAGGAGATCTTCCCAAGTTCTTATTGTTATTGTTTCCTAGAACGAGTAGGAGGGAGACACTTGATTGGTTGGCAGTGATCTTGTCCCTATTTTGCTACCTCCATGTCCAAACACTGTACTGGAATGTTCAGACACTTTGAATTAATGCAAACTCAGGTGTTGTGTGTAAGCATATGGTTGGTTTTAATGATTGATATAAGAAAACTATTTCTCTTTCACTTGCGGGATTTTGTCTGACCAAATAAAAAAACTTTCACACCAAAAGTAAACTCACTAGATAAGAACACCAAGTGTCTTGCTCTGTACTGTATAATGATGATATAAACTTATTACACAATCTCAGCCGTGGTAAGAAAAACAACGATGTAAGAAATTGATGCATTTACAGAGAAGCTAAGCTTCATCTTTTCGAGAAATCTACACAGAAAAGAGCTACTTTCGACCCATTAACCAATCAGCTCATGAAGTGCTGCAACACCGGCCTTGATGAGCTCTGTTATCTGGTTTTCTCTTTACAGAGGTTGATCCTTCTTCCAAAAGACTAGGTACCTCCATTATCTGTATTATTTTGCAACTCTTTTATTAATTACTCCTCATTTTTGACCGTTTCTGAAAGTGAATAGGGATCATCAAGATTTCTGTTTACCTTCAGAGCAAGCTCTTCGAAACATCGATTCACATTTTCTTTGGTTTTTGCACTACATTCGTGAAACAAACACTTGAGTTCTTTTGCAAAAGCCATGCCTTCTTCTCTGCTAACCTTCCTTTCAGATTCCTGGAATGACAACAAGTATCAGTAAAAGCGAGTTCAAGCTGAATTGATTACAACTTACAAGTGATACTACTGCTACTCACTTTATCAACTTTGTTTCCAACGAGCATCTTAATGCAGTCATGGTTAGTCGAGTAGAGCTCAATCTCCTTAGCCCAAACATCTGCTAAGTTCATAAATGTCTCTCTTTTCGTCACATCATAAACTGCATCATCCCCAAGAAATCGCAGAAAAATTACATTATTACAAGTCTTTGGGAACTTTTTACCGAACCAGTTATGATCAAATCGTTACCAAGAATGATTCCTTGGGAGCCTCTGAAATAAGAACTTGTCAATGATCTGAACTTTTCTTGTCCAGCTACACAACCACAAACCAAGAAATCACATGGACCATGAGTTTCGTGGTAACTAAACAAACTTCTTAATATCTCAAACAGCTCTCACCATTCTGCCGAGTGGATGTAGCTTACCTGTGTCCCAGATAGTAAGTTTCAATTTTTTCCCTCTTACTTTCATCTGTTTGATCTTAAAATCAACACCTACAATTGTTACACTGATCAGAACATGCACATAAAGACATTTCTTATCTTAAGATGACAGCAAGAAATCTTTTCTCAATTTGTTTTCCCGGGAATCAAACAGAAAAAATCAAAAAGAAAGCTTCAGCCTTGAAATTTCAACTTCGGTTGACTTCAGTTGAGTTGGACCAGACAAGGGTCTAGCTCAGAGCTAGTTTTCCAATGCAAACACATCTCACATATAAAAATGAAGTTCTATCTAATCTTATTCTTGAGAATCATGCAGATATCAACAGGAAAAAACATGTCGGCAAAGAGATACATGAGTTAGCTTTAATCCAAGTTTTGACCTGTCAACAATTTAGCACTGAGACTGATAAAGCTATATATCTAGTACCATTCTCGGACAAACAAAAGATATATTCTCAGTTCATTAGAAAAATTACCGATGGTGGGAGCAAGATCTTCGACAGAGCTGGAAATGAAGCTAAGAAGCAAGCTACTTTTACCAACACCAGAATCTCCAATCAATAAGATCTTAAAAGATAGATCGTAACCACTTTGCCCAGAAGAAGATCCCATTTGCTATTATCTCCACTCTAAAACCCCCGATCTATATCTATAGTAGAGAAAAGAACAAAAACAATAAACCCAGGAGGGATCAAATCAAATTAAAACAGACCCTACTTAATAAACAAACAAACAAACAAGAACAGGTGAATTTTTAATGTTTTCTTCTTCAAGGTCTTCTTAAGAATAAATGATGGAGAAAAAAATAACTTTTCCTGTGCACATAAAATCTATGATGCATACACTTTTAGAAAGGAAGAAACATGATCATTTACAGAGCAAACTAGAAATAAAAATGAAAAACCGAAAATTGAACAAATACACTTTTAAACGTTAAATTCTTTGCTTCTTCTTCATCTTTCTCCAACATTTAGGCTCACGACACGTATCCGTTTCTGTTTCAAAGTTTCTTCTAAAGTCCGTCTTGGATCCACGTGTTCGTTGCTCCTTTTATTATTTTTTCTGCTTTTAATAATAAAACCAAATATCTCATGCAATCAAACAAGCAGAGCCGTTACGTTCTGCGGTTGCAGCCATTAAGGAAAAAAAAATTTCTTATTGAAGCTTTTGTTTACAATAATTTATAGTTACAACATTATCTTTGCATTTTCCTCTACAAAACAAAGCATTAACTGTACTCGATTCTCTCTGTATGAGTGGGAAACACACCCTTGATGAACTCAAGAAAACGTTGGGAGTAGAATGTTGGATCAACGGCTGAGATCGATAGAGAATCAAAATGAAGAGACTTGTAAGCGTGTTCGATCTTCTTTGTCATGTTATACTCTTGTAAGATGTCTATGATTCCAAGGTAAAGCACCACATCACAGCAGTCATGTAGAATCTGCTTGTCTTTTTCTTCTCTTCCTGGTATCAACTCTGCTCTTGCTGGCATGTTCACTCCTTGCTGTATCTGCAGCCTGCATTTATATGAATTTTGTTTCATCATGATCTACTACAAGTGTATAAGCTTTTAAATGATAAAAGGTTGCTGCTTTTCGTTAAAGTTCAGTGTTTTTGCGTTGGTTTCAGTATGAAATCAAGCACCATTGATCCTCCTATGCTAAGCATTGATCTTAATCTCCTTCGTTTCTTATTCGTCAAATGAGTTGAGAGTTAGTTTACCTGGCTGTTCCAGGAAGAAGGAGGTCCACTTCTTCATCACCAGCAGCGGATGCTCGTAATCTGCTGCCTCTGATGTGAGGACCAGTTACAGTATTATCACTTCCCCGAGGAACAAGAACCAATCCTTCGTGGTAAGACAACATGTCATCCTCGATTGTATCTGCTTACATGCATCATCATCATTAGAAGAAACATAGAATGAATCATTTTAGAGGCATTGGAAACAAACAAAACAAAAGACTCACCGTCTTCAGCTACACTTTCCAGCGCATCAGTTGTTATACTTTGAGCACGGACCAATTGGGACCTTAAGTGCTGTGGAGCTCGATGGTGCACACCGAGCAGAAGACTGTAATCCATTATATTCTGTGCTTCCAAGAATTTACTATCGATCTCTAGTTGCCTGGTTACACCACCACGAAGCAACAAATTGTGAAATGCGGAAAATGGATTGATAAATGTATATTTGTCTGACTATTGGTCCTAAGGAGAGAAATACCTTAGTAAACCTTCCCGCCAAGAAGGTTGTAAGAAGAAGTTGTAGTTGAGATCCAAATCTTTAAGTATCGTATTCTCATCTATCTCGACTTTGTCTGCAGAGCGTCCCAATGATGAACCTTTAAGGTCAAATCTCCGATGGATTCTTAGATCTGTAAAGAACATGTTACCCATCACCACAAAGCGGAACTGCAATACAAGATATGTTTTCCAAGTTAGTTAGTCTTCACATTGATTTGGATTCCCAGGTGTTGCTCTAGTGTTAGAGTTCTAATCTAGATAATATCTTAAGGCAGTAATGTCGGTAGTAATGAAGGATATTAGTCATTGCTTCAGGACCTTTTGACCACTTGAGGGTTTGATTCTGTGAAGGCCAAAGAACTTAGTAATGAGTGTGTTCTCATACGTTTTCACATGATGATGGTAATCCGGAAGCATCCTCAGGAGAACCTACACATTAAACTTCTATTAGTTCTCGATGTACACAAGCTCAATGACCAGCAGAACAAAGAGTCCACGCAAAAGAAATGGAGCAAACTAAAAAGACAATGTGAAACAGAGATGGTGGATACATAAGTGGTCACAAACCTTGACTTCAGATTTCCTGAGAGTTTTAATCATGAACCGGTCATCCTGAGACAGGAAGAAGACACTCCCGCTCTTCCCCGGAGAAGAAAGTTCCCTTAAAGTGTCATTTCCACAAATAGACATCATATAATCAGCTGCATCGATCTTGAACAGCTCCCTCAGGTTCCTACAAAGTTTAAAATTATATGTAACTCCATGTAACATACTGTTCTGAATAAAGATTATCAGTTCCATAAATACTAACCTGAACACCATTGGGCAATAGTCCTTCCACTTAAAATCTTCAGAGTGGTGAGGAGGAGTCATCGTGGAACCAGCTCGAGGAAAATTCATCCAAAAACTAGCCCGAGGTCCAAAGTCTGCTGTCCGTACTTCTCGTCTTTGTATAGGCGTAATTTTCCCCACTGTGTATCTAACATATAAACTAGTTCAGTAACACAATACTCAGACGCTGATATTAGAGCCAAACACTCTGTCACAGGGCACAGGTATAGAAGGAGCAAGCATACCTGATTCCAAGCTGCAAGTTGAGCATCAAATCATAACTCCGGTGACCTTTAATAACAACTTCTCCTGGCTTCTTAGCTTCTTTAAAAAGTCTTTTGTGTTTCCTTTTTGCTCTTCTGGATGTGCGTGTAAACCCGTTGTTTACCACAAGCTCAGTGATCAGAACACCTTGCATATATTCCCGCTCCAAGATCGGTATGTTTGATTTATACTGCACACTGCTTCCGCTATCCAAAGCTGCTGTAGATAAATCCGAGTAATCATGTCCAATCACTTTCTCAATAGATACTTCAAGACTCCAACGTCTTTCTAAGGAAACCCTTCCATTGCGGGACTGTTCTAAGTTTATTAAGCTCCCTTTTGAGAGCTTATTACGGTTCATACCAACTCTAAGGTTTTCCATATTCACTGAAGAAGCAACTTGGTTCTGTCTTCTCATATCCGGTAAAACACCTCTTTTTCTAAGCGCATTTAGATAAAATTCTTGCACAGCAGGAACCCTGGTTCCTGCTGGATAAAACGAGCCTTTACCATCTTTCAAACCTCGAGTCCATGTTCCTACATAGCAACCACCATCACTCCATGTATATACACCAACACCATGCATCATTCCATTCAACCAACTTCCTTCATAGGAGTCTCCAGTAACCCAAGTCAATGTACCCTTTCCTGACATTTTCCCGCCTTTCATATCTCCGAGATAGACATTTTTATTAGCCCAAGTATACTTCCCTGGACCTTCTCCCAGCCCCTGAATCCAAGAACCTTCAAAGACATCTCCATTAGGGTAAACCTGATATCCGAGCCCGTGTTTCAGATTAAGCCGCCATCTTCCTTTATAAGTTAAGTTGTTAGCATCCACATAAGTCCCTGTACCGTGCATATAACCACCTGAAAATTCACCCTCATACCATGCTCCTGAAGGCCAGCTCATCTTTCCCATTCCATTTCTCATCCCATGCCTCCATTCTCCATCATAAACGCACCCATCTGACCACACATACTTCCCTGATCCCTCGGGAACATTTCCAAGCAAAGAACCACTATAAGATTCACCATTGGGAAGTAACAGCTCCTTAACTCTGAACCTAGCATCCTCAGATGTCTCGGAAATTTCTCCATTGTTTAGCGCTGATAAGATCTCTTTCTTAGAGAGTGCATCAACAGATTTTGTTCTTTCTGTACAAGCGACTGGTCCTCCCACTTCAAGGCCAGACATGTAAATTTCCAAAGAAGCTTAAGCACAAACGCTCAGACAAATTGCAGAGCTAAAGGCGTCACAGCCTCAAGGAATATATCCTTTCAACAAAACATGAGGCTACTCCAGTAAACTAACAAACTGATGATATAGAATGTGCTCAGCTACGCTTATTCAACGAAGAAGCCGATGCAAGAATCAGGTTCTCAGTCACGATGTGTGAACCTAGAATCAGAATCAGAAAAGAGTAAGATAACAAATGTAAAACTAATGAGGAAAACATGAACATATATAATTGGTTACAAAAGCAAAGACTTGCTCAAAATCTCTATTAAACGAGAAGAATGAAGACACGCATCTAATTCTTGGTCCCACTAGAAAGAACAAAAACTCATTAAAAGAGGCAGAGAATGAGAAGAGAAAACAAAAGCCTCACTTTTTGCTCTCAAAAAGAAAGCCTTAAAGAGAAGAAGACGAACCTACAATCATATAATTAAATTGTCAATCTCTTTTTGAATTCTCATGAAAAGAAGAGATTCCTTCCACGTATCCAAATAAAGCCAGAGTATGTCAAATTTACCAAACCCAAAAGCTAAAAAGAATCCTACTGCCATTTAAAGAATTGATCAAATGAAAAAGAAAATGTAACTTTCAATAACTCAACCCAAATTTAGAATCTATACTTCTCTAATGAAACTCCTCTTCAAACCCAATATAGAGCCTTATTAGAGTCGTGTTCATTAAAACAGAAGTTAAAGCTTGGATGATCTGAAACACCAAAGGGATCTCCATTTTAATCTCAATCTTCATCAAAGATAGAATGAACGCAACAGTAATCGAAGATCCCGGTTAAAGACTTCAATTTAAAGAGAACTAAAAGAGAAAAACAAACAATAAGCAAAACCTGACAAAATGTCCGAATTCGAAAATGAAACCGGATCCGAAAACCAAATGAAGCTCAGTAATAACAGAAACTGGAAGTTAAAGAGTTACACAAACCGTACGGACAAAGCTCAAAGCTTTTCTCTTCCCCTTGTTCTTCGTCCTCTTATTCAGCTTCTATGGGCTTTTTTGGTCAATCTTTCTAAAAGAGACAAATGAACCAAATCCCGAAGCTAAGCGCCACAATAACAGCTTCTTATTTTCTCCAAGAAAAATCAAGCTTTTACCTTTACACCCAAAAGACCAATATAGCCCTTTGAATTATGTCTCTATATGTTGTTAGATTGATTGTCAAGAGTTAGTTTATATATCGATCTCATCGAAAAGTTTTATAGCTGTTAAAAAACAATCAAAGATTTAATAATTGTCAATCCTCAGATCCTTCCAAGTTTCCATTGTGTTGTAAGATATTATTTCCATAAAAGCAAATAGTACATTTTATTTGCTATGCAATTAATAAAAATACAACAAAAAAAGTTGAAGTGTAAATGAAGGTAGAGATGTTGACATGGTTGGCCGGTGAAGGGAAACATTGTGTTTTTCTTACACAAATCCACGTGCGACCCAATTATCTTTAAGTCAAATTCTGCTCACCAATTTTAGTTTGAAGCATAAAAAGTTGACCCGACAAATATATACAGATTGTATTGCTCAATGAAATCTTTTGAAATGAGTGTAAATCACCATTACATACCAAAGTTCAATGAAGCTAATCGGCATTAAATGCTAAAAACTACAACTACTAATTAAAGCGGTCTTGGGGTCGGGGTTATTTCCATGTAATTAATTTTATTAATTTGTATAAGGTTTGAGAGATGACAAGTGGTCCAGTAATAATGATCACTTTACAAATTCTTTGGCAAGAAAAGAAAAATAAAAATTTTAGATTATGGAATTTGACTATGGATGAAGTCTTACCGATCTAATTATAGTAAGGTTGACAGAAAAAAGTATAATGTTTTGAGCTGTTTTAGATAACCTATAGCAAAATCTCTTAATAATATTACATTGTTGTAAATACGACTTTCAATTTATAAATTCGATAGGACACTCAGAAAACATTATCAATATTATTATTGTATTTGACTATCATTTAACTAACTTAAAGATAGTATTATGATTGTATTTTTGGCATTACTGTTATACTAGCATTTTACGTCCCGAAGGCATGATGATTAGCACGTTAATCATATATACCTAAATACCTATAATCGGCAATATTTTCAACTTATTTTCATGCGCATTAGATATATTTGTTATGCGTTATGATTGAATTCTTTAGAGGGTCTTATTGGTGGCTTCAAGATTCTAAACTTGTCCAAATGCTTTGAACCATTATTCGTTCAGTCAGGGCCGGCCCAAATATTTTTTACGCCTAAAGCAAAAATTTTTTTTATAAAATAAAATAAGATTTTGAAGGATTCGACTAATATTTTCAAAGTGAATCAGCAATATGCTACCACTACCCTATAATAAAACCTCAAAAATAATGCCCCTAAAAATGTTTATATATTTTGGCGCCTAAAGCGCATGCTTTATGTGCTTTAGCTCAGGGTCACTAGTGGTTCAGTAATAATGGAAGATTTAGACATAAACTGTATTAGCTTTTCGTTCATTAATGGAAGATTTAGACATAAAGTTAATGATGTTATGTCATTTCGAACAAACGAATATAAGTTGTTTTCGTGTTATCATATCATTCACAATTTAGATATATAATTGGGTCAAAAAAATAAGGTAAACGAAGGTGGCAATGATAGTTGTTGTGATGTGTTGTTATATGATTACCACTTTTTACATAACTTTTTCGGTGCATTATTATAATGATGTTGGGAATTAGTGATCAAACACGTTGAATTATTATTTTTCTATAAATAAAGGAACGTATTAAAGGAAGCTTAATTAACAATATATTAAGTAATACTTTATTAACAAAACAAAATAAAATAATAGAAATTTTTTGATATCCCCATGCTACGTACAACTTATGACTATCACATATAACGATATATCAAAAGTGACTATATAAGTCTAATGAAAGGTTAACCGTAAAAGAAAAAGAAAAGTCTAATGAAATTTTTAAATATTGCATATAAAGCTGTGATAGAGCATCCACAACTTAATATTTCGAGATTGATATTTTTGTTGTTCTTAATTAGATTGATATTGATAAGAATCAAATAACATATAATCACATATATATATTATTAAGATCAAATTTATTACATAATATTTAGTTCTTACCAAGTATCCAAGTTTTTGTTTTTTTTTTCTTTTTCTTGTAAAAGTAGCAATCACAAGGACTTAGTCTTTGAATTAAACCTAAAACTCTAAAAACGAAAGCCACCGAAGCAAGTAGTGGGGCTGGCTACGAGCCTACGACCACTTGTTAAAAGAGAATTCCATCAATATATTGTCTTTATCTTCTTGTTCTTAATCCCATTAATTTAAGGGCTTTTTTCAAAAATGATTCAATTCTTGGGGTCAATTACAAAATTGACCCCCATTTTTCTCTCTCCAAAATTTTTACTAAAATAACTTTGTGAGTCTATATAATTTCAATCATGCCATTAATTTTGTTTTTTTTCTTTTTTTTTAATTCCGAAAATGACTTGAAAATACATAAATAT
>OVBA01003472.1:0-27866 GCA_900406435.1 Lepidium aucheri | reverse complement strand
TTTTAAATGATTTTCAGCCTTTGCTGACTTGACCAGCATATCGTCTATATACACTTCCATGGTCTTACTTATCTGATCCTTAAACATTTTGTTGACCAGTCGTTGATAAGTAGCACATGCGTTCTTCAAACCGAACGGCATTACCCGATAACAGTAGATTCCTCGTTCGGTAATGAACGAAGTTTTTTCTCGATCGTCGGGATGCATACAAATCTGATTATAGCCTGAGAAAGCGTCCATAATAGACAGGAGCTCATTACCGGATGTTGCTTCGACTATCTGATCTATCCGTGGTAGGGGAAAACTGTCCTTATGACATGCTTTATTTAAGTCGGTAAAATCCACGCACATTCGCCACTTGCCATTTTTCTTTTTAACAACTACTGGGTTGGAAAGCCATTCTGGATACTGGACTTCGACTATAGACCCTTCTTGTACCAAACGATCCACTTCCTCGTTTACTGCTTGTGTTCGTTCGTGACCCAGCTTTCTCCTCTTTTGTTTTACGGGTTTGAAGGTTAGATCTGTATTCAGTTCATGCGTTATTATATCTGTGCTGATGCCTGTCATATCGACGGTTGTCCAAGCGAATGTTGAAACATTTCATTGCAAAAATTTGATGAGCTCGGATTTTATGCCTGATGGGAGTTCCGAGCCTATCCCAACAAGTTTTTTGCTATCATTTGAACCAATATTAACCTGCTCAATTTTTTTGAGCGGGTCTTCTACGTTTTCCTGTTTTGGATCGGGTTTTATAGTTACACAAGTTTGCTCCTTGTTTCTTAGTTTATGCTCGGTAATAAAACATGTTCTCGCCATTTGCTGATTTCCCCGCACAGTGCAAATCCCTCCGTTGATTGGGAATTTCAGACATTGATGATAAGTCGACGGTACTGCTCTCATGGTGTAGATCCACGGAGTCCCTAGTATTGCGTTGTAGATTGCAGGTCTATCAATGACGAGGAATTTTACCCATGTGGTTGTTCCTCCTAAGAAGATAGGTAGTTTTATTGTTCCGAGTGTCATTATAGTATCACCATCGAACCCTGTTAGTGGACGTACTGATTGTTTTATCTTTATATCTTTTAACTCCATTCGCTCCAGGGTTTCTTTAAAGATTAGATCTACTGAACTTCCGGTGTCAACCAAGATCCGGGATACATCACAGTCAAATATCATGAGTTCAATTACGAGTGGTTCGTTATGCAGTATGGAGATTCCAACCATATCTTCTTGTGTGAAGCATATATCTTGACTGGGTGTCCATGTTGTGCGTTTGTTTTCATTAACCCGGCTCTGGTGTCTCCACCGCATCTCTGCTGCTCGCTCATAAATTTTTATTGAGCGGACCGAATCATTGCAAGTAATGAGTCCTCCCATTATCATGTTTACTCGTTTTCTGGGTGATGGTAATTTATCTTTGTCATCTTCTCGTGGTCGTTTTGGAACGTTTTGTTCTATCGCGTTTGTCTTCTCGGAATCAACAAGTTTCTTCGTGTCTTTATTGCTATTTTTCGAGGGTTCTGCGTCATTGTTTTTGAGATACCTTGTCGCTGTTGATTTTTCTCTCTGATATTGTTCCATGAGAATTATTTGTAACTGTCGACATTGTGAGGTTAGATGACCATACTGCTTATGATATTCACAATAGGCTTGTAGATCTTTGACCCCTGGCTTCCTGTTCCATTTTGAACCTTGCCCTTTATGCTCTGGAGTGTGTGGTGGTGAGTTGATATTGAAAGTATTGGTCTTCTTTCCTCTGTAGCCCTTATGGTTTGATCTTTGGTGTTCCTAACCTTCATTGTTGTCTCGTTCTCAAGGTGGTTTACTAATTGTCGTCCCGACGAATCAGGCCTTTCTGTCTTCTACCTTGGCAAAACTGGCGGCACGGTGGAGTGCATCTTCCAAAGTTCTTGGAACGTTGATATGTAGGTCATCTTTTAAATTAGAAGTTTTGCTTAGACCATTATGGAGAGCGGGTATGGCAACATCATCTGAAACTGTTACTTGAGATATTATTGCTTTGAATTATTCTAGATATGATCGTAATGTTTCCCCGGCTCCTTGGAATATTGAGTATAAATCTGCACTGGTCGTCGCCTTTCGTATATACATTGATTAGTGTTTGAGGAAAATTTTGGATAGCTGTTTAAAGCTATCTATTGAATATGGTTCCAATTTTGCGAACCACTCCAAAGCATCCCCGGTAAGACTCTCCACAAGCATCTGACAATACCCGGCATCATATTCTTGTTGAGTGTATTGAGCTCTTCCCATTGCTATTCCGAATGCTGTTGAAAATCGGCTAGGATCCGATCTTCCGTCGTATGTCGGACATTTTATTTTTATGTGATGTTGAACTCTAATTCCCATCAATCTTCGAGTGAACGGGGTGTTTTGCGCCATCATTAGCATCCGATCGATTTCTGAAGCTGAGCTTGTCGCCTTATGTAGTTGCGAGGTCATTCTCTCAATTTCTTCCTTCATGGCTTTTATTGCAGCCGCTGGTTCGTCATGTTGATCGTCTGACTGAGGAATGTGTCGCGATGGTTAAGTGGAAAATGTTTGGAATCCAAGGTCCTCGATTGGCTCCCCTGATTCGTTTGCCGTTAATCTACGTTCGTTCGCCGCTCGTAAGTTAGGAGAGTTTTCTGGTTGGATCCTTTGTTGAGGAGATTGATTCGCGCTTGCCGAGTTGGTACGAGCATGCATTTCTTCATGCGCCAATATTTGTTGAGGAGATTGATTCCTCTAGTCTTTCGTTCGTCCGCTGAGTTGCCTCTTCTGCCTTTCTCAGGATGGTTTGAAGAAGCTGTGTGACATCCAAAGGTTCGTCGGAAGATCCTTGTGGTTGTGCTGTTTGGAGATTCCTTTGTTCAATGGGTCGAACTTGAGCATTCTCCACAGCTGAATCTTCGATTCCCTGCTGGTCCTGACTGTTTGAGTGTTCTCCAATTAGCTAGGGTTCGTTTGTTATCGTTCTTCTAGCGTGTTCGTTAGTCGTATGCTCTGGTTCGTCAATAGTTATTCTTCCCGTACGTTCGTCAGCTGCCATTGATCCTTTATGTGTTAGAAAATTCCCGTCCCCACAGACGGCGCCAATTGTTGATGTGTGAATTAGCACAACAAATTTTTCTGTAGAATTGAAGTCTTATTGGTCTGGTTTTTCTTATGTTCTCCAAGCTTGACATAAGCGTGGGTTGGGTATTCTCGTATTAGGATCTTAGTTATTGCAAACGTTCGTTCGAGTTTTACTTAATATTTGTTCCTTATTCTTAAATTCCTTTATGATAGCTTTTTTTCCTATTCTGCACTTTAGTCCCCTATTTATAGATGGACTTGAGCAGCCTGTGTTTTCCTCGTGGATTACGCGCGTCAACATGAAGGAACAGGTGTCTGCAGACATGTTCTTCTTCTACGCATGTTAGCCAGGTGTCGTCGTGCGTTGGACAGGTGGAGAACATATGCTTAACTTCTGGATAACCTTTTTGGGCCTTTTCTTTGTGGGCTTTTTCTGAGTTTTTGTGGGCCTTGTGCTTTAGTGGGCCGAGCTCTTTTCAGCTCATACAAGATGATGAAACTGTTATGATGTTGAAGAAAGCCACCTAGCAGCAGGTGCTAAACCTGAAGTAGGTAGAGAAAAAGCCTATGTGGTTTTGATCTTAATCAAGATACTTGTCCTGATGAAACAGATGTCATAATGCCCAACATATCTACCATCTCTACTTTTATGTCAGTTCCACATTCTATCTCATCTTCGGAAACCTCTGCAGAAGTACATTGCAATTCAAATGATCTCTTACGGGAAATGATCGGCTACTACTAGTGAGGATTCACAAGAAAATCAGGTGATGATGGTGTACAGCTTCTCCATCTAAGGGATTCTCAGTGGGTGAAAACCATTCCTTTGAGGAACCTCATGTTGGAGATGATGTAATGGATAAGAAGAATGCCAAACCTGAAAATGGGATGATAAACAATAATGATGTTGAAAAAAATCACCTAGCAGCAGCTTCTAAACCTCAAGTAACAGAGAGAAAAAGTCCATATGGCTTTGATCTTTAATCAAAATTTATGTCCTGATGATACAGATGCCATTATGTCCTGAATGTGACCGATGTAGAAGATGTTCAAGTTGAAGATCTATCTTTCTGGATACAGTTTCTTTTAACCTCATCAAATTCTAGAAATGGTGAGTCTTCACATGAAACTAGTCTGAGAGGATTAAGTAGGTTCAACCTGAAGTTGAATTGCACTAATGAGGACCATGCTATGGTCAACAAAGCGCATCACTTGTCTCTTCATCGTTAGTTGCTCAGCAATCAGACAAGGAAGTAAAAAAGTTCCCTTAGTTTTCACTTATGTTTCAGGTTTTTGTTTCATAACATATAGAAGGATTAGTTCAAAGTTCAAACATTGGTATATGTCAAGCTTCTTTTTAATCTTGTTGGGTTTCTCCCCGCAAATATTAGTATTGGTATATTAAAAATTATCTGTTACATTTCTATCCATAGTTTCGTAATTATTTATATGTGATATTTAAATAGTTCTAGCAATTGTCTATTACATGCTCCATTTTTGCGAGTGAACTCATCATCTTAAAAGTTTAGAAGACTTGAGTACTTTGATTATTCAAAATCAACTCATCCCATTTACGCTACAACTGAATTCCACGTCGCTCCACGTCAATTAAAAACCCTTAATCCAATACAAAACTACCACGTGGCTTTCTCTCAATGTTAGCCGTTAGATCTGCCACGTTGACAAATCATGACGACACTAACTAATCACGAGAAACCAAAGTATACGCAATAACACAGTTCACTGAATCGCTTCCTATATTAGATACGGATCTCTCGAGAGCTTAAACATCAGTGAGTATAACCCGAGAGCTAAGTCTGAGAGATCAGAGGCTACGATCTAACAATGAGGAAGAGGACGCTTGTGTCCCTTTTGTTCCTTTTCTCTCTTCTCTTCCTTCTTCCAGATCAAGGTACGATCTAGCGCTTTTCTGATCTTCATAACGCTGCGATGTATATATAGAGTAGATAAGTATTTGTCTGGGATCTCTATGCTAATGATGGTGAGATTTCTGCGGTATATAATGTTATATAGGAAGAAAGTTGCACGCGAATGCCGAGGATAGTTCAGATGAGGTTGCAGATCCACCAAAGGTGGAAGAAAAAATTGGTGGTCACGGTGGTTTATCCACGGATTCTGATGTGGTTCATAGGTTAGTGTCGTTCTATTAGTTTGATGCTAATAACCTTAGCTTCAATCGCATAAATCTTGGCTAATTTGAATTCGTTTTATCTACAGAGAGTCTGAGTCGATGTCGAAGAAGAACCTTCGCAGTAACGCGGAGAAGTTTGAGTTCCAGGCTGAGGTTTCTCGGCTAATGGACATTATTATTAACTCTCTCTACAGTAACAAGGACATTTTCTTAAGAGAGTTGATCTCCAATGCTTCTGATGTAAGCTGCGTGTATATGGTTTTAGGTGAATTTGGAAAATTGGTTAAATAGGGAACTTATACGTGTCTGTGTTGATAATTTTTCAGGCTTTGGACAAAATTAGGTTCCTTGCACTCACTGACAAAGACGTTCTGGGTGAAGGTGACACTGCTAAGCTTGAGATCCAGGTTTGCTTCAACTTTCTCAGTTATTCTTTTCTTATAATATATTGCATTTTGATTGGAGAGTTGAAAAATGAATTTGTATATTTGTTGTCATCTAAGGTTGATCCAGTACAATAGGGTCTTCCTAAAGCCATTTTATAGTCAATTTGTGTCTAGTGCAAGCTTATTTATTTTTAAACTTCTATAACAACGTGTTGATATGCAGATTAAGCTAGACAAAGCCAATAAAATTCTATCTATTCGGGACAGAGGAATTGGTATGACTAAGGAAGACCTAGTCAAGAACCTTGGTACTATAGCAAAATCTGGAACATCAGGTACGTTGCTTATGTGGTGATACTTTGTCCTGTATACAAGTCCGGAAAATTTCCATTGGCTCAAGGTTTTTTTCTTTTTCTTTTGCAGCTTTTGTTGAGAAAATGCAATCAAGCGGGGATCTGAACCTTATTGGACAATTTGGAGTTGGATTCTATTCTGCATATCTTGTTGCTGACTACATTGAAGTCATTAGCAAGCACAATGATGACAACCAGTAAGTTGATTTTGGAGTCGGTTTCGTTGGGTGATATACTCGTATGCTTGTAAAATTATTTGAAAAGCTTTTCTGATAACTTCTTTTCCATATTCAGGTATGTCTGGGAATCAAAGGCTGACGGTAAATTTGCTGTTTCGGAGGATACATGGAATGAACCTCTTGGACGTGGAACCGAGATTAGATTACATCTTAGAGATGAAGCTGGCGAGTACTTGGAAGAAAGTAAACTTAAGGTGAGTAATCTTTTGACAAGAATGTAAATCTCTCTCTTTACTTGTATACCAAATATTACCTACTGCAAAGAACCAGAATAACCCAGAGAACTCTTCCAAGCGCAAGTGGTTCAACATAATAATGAATACAGTGCACTGTTTATTTCTGTTTATCTTTTCAATATGGTTGCTTATGATTATCATCGTCTACTACAGGAATTGGTGAAGAGATATTCTGAATTCATTAACTTCCCTATTTCCCTCTGGGCCAGCAAAGAGATTGAAAACGAGGTTCCTGTTGAGGAAGATGATGAATCTACTGATGAGGATACTGGTGAGTAATCTTTTTTTCCCGCATATAACTTTTACTGTAGTGTGTCTTTCTTCCTACAAATCAGACAGCCATGATTTTTATTAATGGTACTTCACTTCAGAAACCACCTCTACCGAGGAAGAAAAGGAAGAGGATGCTGAGGATGAAGACACTGAGAAAAAGCCAAAGACCAAGAAGGTGAAGGAAACAGTTTATGAATGGGAGCTTTTGAATGATGTTAAGGCTATATGGCTGAGAAGTCCAAAGGAGGTGACGGAGGAAGAATACACTAAGTTCTACCACTCTCTCTCAAAGGTGAGAATAATGCATTAAGAAAAAACTTGGTACACACAAGGCGAAAGATTCTTGTGTCACTGACCCCAGCTGCATTGCAGGATTTTACTGACGAGAAGCCAATGTCTTGGAGTCACTTCAATGCTGAAGGTGATGTTGAATTTAAGGCTGTGTTGTATGTTCCTCCAAAAGCTCCCCATGATCTCTACGAGAGTTACTACAACAGCAACAAGGCCAACTTGAAGCTCTATGTCAGGAGGGTTTTCATCTCAGATGAATTTGATGAGCTTCTGCCCAAATATTTGAGTTTCTTGAAGGTAAACTACTTGTAAGAAAAAGTAACGGGTACCTTCAAATATAAATTCAATGGCTAAATCCCTAATGTATGTTACTTCTGCAGGGTCTTGTTGACTCTGACACATTGCCTCTTAATGTATCACGAGAAATGCTTCAACAACACAGCAGCTTAAAGACAATTAAGAAGAAGCTTATCCGAAAGGCGCTTGATATGATCCGCAAGCTTGCTGAAGAAGACCCTGATGAGGTCCATGATGATGATAAAAAAGGTATTCCATATAACAAAGCTTCTTGGCATCATCCCACTTTGACAGTTCCACGTCTTTTTACCATGTGGTAATTCTTCTCTGCGAAAAGTGTTTTAAAAGTAAGTGATTTGTTGGCTTGCAGATGTGGAGAAGTCTGGTGAGAACGATGAGAAGAAGGGTCAATATACCAAATTCTGGAATGAGTTTGGCAAGTCAATCAAACTTGGTATCATTGAGGATGCTGCTAACAGGAACCGCTTGGCAAAACTTCTTCGTTTTGAGACGTATGTTCTGTAACTTTTCTATACACATCTGTTTATTAATTAGCACCAGCAGGCTAAAGAGTTTAGTTTGCGATTGCAGAACAAAGTCCGACGGGAAATTGACTTCCCTGGATCAATACATTAAGAGAATGAAAAAGGCACAAAAGGACATATTTTACATTACAGGAAGCAGCAAGGAACAATTGGAGAAATCTCCATTCCTGGAGAGGCTCATCAAGAAGGGCTATGAGGTTTTCATCGAACATGAAAAGCTGTTCTCTTAATCGATAGCCAGTTCTCATGACACGTTCTAATACTCTCTGTTCCCAGGTCATCTTCTTTACGGACCCAGTTGATGAATACTTGATGCAATACCTGATGGATTATGAGGACAAAAAATTCCAGAATGTATCAAAAGAAGGACTCAAGGTTGGGAAAGATGCAAAAGACAAGGAGCTTAAGGAATCATTCAAGGGTTTGACAAAGTGGTGGAAAGAAAGTCTCGCCAGTGAGAACGTGGACGATGTGAAAATCAGTAACCGGTTGGCTGACACTCCTTGTGTAGTTGTAACATCCAAGTTCGGATGGAGTGCAAACATGGAGAGGATTATGCAGTCCCAAACTCTGTCGGATGCTAACAAACAAGCTTACATGCGAGGAAAACGAGTCCTCGAGATCAACCCACGACACCCTATCATTAAAGAACTCAAGGATAGAATTGCAAGTGACCCGGAGGTAAGCAAACATTGAGGACCCAATCTCTTAGTCATGTTGTGTCTATTTATAATCAGATGAGTATTTGAGAAAAATCTATCACAATATTTTGTCAGGATGAGAGCGTGAAGGAAACAGCACAGCTCATGTACCAGACAGCATTGATCGAGAGCGGATTCTTACTCAACGACCCAAAAGACTTTGCAGCCCGTATATACAACTCAGTCAAGAGCGGTCTGAACATCAGCCCTGATGCAGTAGCCGACGAGGAAGTTGAGGCCGCAGAGGAGCCAGAGACCACTGAGGAGACTACTACTGAGACGAAATCAGATGACTTGACTGGTGGTCTAAACATTGAAGCCGAACCTGTTGAGGAACACGAAGAGTCAATCAAAGACGAACTATAGATTTCACTTCTCATGTTTCTTCTTTGTGTTTTCTCTCCTCTCCTCTTTTAGTTAAACCGTAATATTAGTTTTGTTGAAGTGATTTTGATGGATTACATGTAATAGCGCGCTACTTTGGATTCTAGAGATCAACGAACCTTAAACTTCTATCTCTTTTTGTTATGAAGAAGATATAAGTTTAAACCTTCTCATATGATCTTGCAATCCAAGTTATTCAGATATTAGCCACATAGAGAGAAGTCGAGCTTTCTTCGACCAAACTTAGAAAATTTTCTCGTTCATTTTGATTTTTACCTCTATTAGTCTTGATTTTTATCCATTTAAGTTGATTCGGTCGAAGAAAATCGGGTATCGAACGATTTCGGCGGGTGGTTCGAGAGCTATTCGGAGTTATTTTCTACAATATTAGCTTTAGAAATTTATGACTTTCGAGAAAGAAAAAAAGAAAAAAAATTATCTTTAAAAGTCTTAGATTATTATATAGAAAAACGACTTTAATGAAATCGTGATTAAGAAGCTTTTCAACAAATTGTTAAATCGGGTCTCACTTAAAAGACAAAAAAGAAATAGTCAATACTTTTACGACTTGTGAGATCACGAATCTTGAGAAGGACCCTTGAGAGAACGTATATATAGAGGTGGTGATGACATCCTAAATACTCTTTAAGCTCTTCTTATCTCTTCCTCTTTCATTTTTGTTATCCCGAACATTGAATATTCCAAACCTCATTGCTTCACCAAATATACTTTTCTTTTCAACAAAGAAAAAGACAACAATCAGTGATGATCATAACAGTTTTTCATTCTCCAGTCTCATTCTACATCATCAACATCCTAAGCTTCTTCTTCTTACATGGTACGTATTATTCATATCTATCATCATTCAGATTTAACTTCATAAATATTTAGATAGACAAGTATAAAATTCTAATATAAATGGGTTAAGCATTGCATTTTGTATCCTTAGGAGGTGATGGTGCTACAATCAACATAGTAAACCGATGCAGCTTCACTGTTTGGCCGGGAATTATGTCCAACGCAGGAAGTGCTAACATAGGCAGCACCGGTTTCGAGTTAGCCTCAGGTGGTTCACGTTCATTCCAAGCTCCAGCTAGCTGGTCAGGTCGGTTTTGGGCAAGAACAGGTTGCAGCTTCAACTCAGATACAGGCCAAGGAACGTGCATAACCGGAGACTGTGGCTCCAATCAAGTAGAATGTAACGGTGCTGGAGCAAAACCACCAGCTACACTAGCCGAATTCACAATCGGGTCAGGCCCTCAAGACCCGAGCCGAAAACAAGACTTCTACGACGTAAGTCTCGTAGACGGATACAACATTCCCATGATAGTAGAAGCAAGTGGTGGATCAGAAGGTACTTGCTTAACCACAGGCTGTGTAACGGATCTAAACCAAAAATGTCCAACGGAGCTCCGGTTTGGATCCGGGTCAGCATGCAAAAGCGCGTGTGAAGCTTTTGGTAATCCAGAATATTGTTGTAGTGGTGCGTACGCTTCACCAACTGAGTGTAAACCATCGATGTACTCAGAAATATTCAAAACAGCTTGTCCAAGATCTTACAGTTACGCATTTGACGATGCTTCAAGTACTTTTACGTGTACTGATGCTGATTATACAATCACTCTTTGCCCTTCTTCGCCTAGGTAGGTTTATCTTATTTTAATTTTTTTTTATAATTTTTTTTTTGTTTTTCATTTGCTTTATAGTATGCACACGACGAGCTTAGCTAGCAGAGTAATGTGATTGGTCTGAGCCAGACAAAAAAAAGAAGAGATTGAGTCTTTTTTATATATATATTTTTACACGTAATAAAGGAATATATAATAGGTCATTCCATCGAAGAAAAGGAAAATGGAAAAAGTTATTACAACGTATAGTAGGCCTACCATTATGTAACGCGGAATCACAAATTTAAATATTTTAAGTTAAGTTATATTTTATCAGAAAGATAGAAAACATTATTTGTGACTAAAGTTGGAATGTGTTACAGTCAAAAATCGGCAGCGAATGGGTGGAGAGATGGCGGTGGCGGTGGCGGTGGATTGGGACAAAGCTCATCTTCGCCATTATCGACGTGGTTGTCCGATGTTTTTTCCTCCGACTCTTCTCATATTCAGTCTTCTCAATATTTACTTGTCTTTACGATCTTTCTTCTTATTCGGCAATTTTGATCTTCTCATTTTCCTTATTAGATTCATATGTTTCATAACTATGCACATTAATGAACACTTAAACCATTTATTTGGGCTGATTTAAGTTTTCGAGTACTACAAAATAACGACCATGCAAAGAATCAGCCACAAATTTAGTGTTACGATGAATATAAATTTATAATTATTATTTTTCTATAATATTCACAATCTAGCAACAAAATTTGAGTCATGCAAAAATTTCAAATAACCACGAGTTTTTTAAAGTAGACACAGATTTGAATGACGTGATTGTAACCATTTAACGTGATAGTCACGGATTTGTGATTTAACCACAAATGTTTTCGTGTACGAGATTTGTTTACTAGTATTGCGAATAGCTTTTGTAGTTTTAGTTTTTTTTTCACAGAACGTAACCAAGTGCAAGGTCTATATATAAGAGTAGACTTTAGGGCAGAAGTACGATGAGTGTTTAGTTGTAAAATAGCAGATGACAGTTTGCAACTGGTCTGTGTATAGTTTTGTTGTAGCTGTATTGCAACTAATTTCAGTTGGAAAGCAGTCGAAATACAACGAGAGAAGTCGTCGTACTCGTAACTAAATGATAAAATACTACTTAGTGGAAAAGAAAGTCTCGAGTATTTACAGATAAATAGTATTAGTTTTTATTTTGCTTTGACGACTAATGATGTGTCCGATAAGATTTACACTGATGAAGAGATGACGATAAATGCAAAGAATGTGAAAAAGGAAGAAAAAGAAGACAAAAAGATAACAGACAGAAACAAAGGAGGAAAGAAGATAGACCAAAAAACATCTATGGAGACTTTCTTAAAGAGTGAGGTAAGCCTAAGGAAAAGTAGATAGAATTGTGATATATAAGATAAGCTAAAGATCAATTTGATTGATCTACTTAATGATTATGTGGCTTTACACTGATGTTTGCACGTAACTTTTTGATGATAGTTAACCTATTATTCTTATTAGCCGTCCATATCTACACCATTAACTTTATTGGATTCACTCTTATGAGAAACATCAGGTGAAAGAGACTTAGATATTAAGGAAAGTATGTTACATCATTCTGTTACATACATAGTGCTGTTCATCAGTATGCCATAGAGCGGTTTTTGTTTTTGTTTTTGTTTTTGTCCTAAACAAAATAAAAACCGATCACTCGGTTTTGGTTCAAATTGTTCTTGGCTGTCTCTTGGGAAAATTTGGATCTTTGATTCAAAAAATGAAGAGTCAAGAACACAGTTATTTTTCATACGTATAAATCACTTTGCTCACTCTGCATTTGTTTAGCCATGGAGCGGAGAAATTGATGCAGAGACTTTTCAGCAGTCGTTAATGCAGTATCGGCCTTTTTTTGCTTCTCCTCGGTTATGTCTTTTCTTTGCTCATGAGCCAAGTGTACTTTCCGGACAAGTTTACGCAATTCCTATCAACAATCAACAGGATACAAATTGAAGTTAAGTCTTGCATCATCAAACCATATGATGCATTTTGGATCACACCCTTAGGTTCAAAGACCCAAACACCTGATGAACAAGTAATCAACATTTTATTCAACTCATGTATGACTAACCTGTCTATCAAAATCAACACTCCTAAGAGAATAAACTTCATTTGTGACTTCCACGTTTTGACTGATTAGGCCATCAAACCATCTCGTACCAATAGCCATATATTCGTCTGACCCCTGAAGATATTCTTTCAAAAATTAGTTGAAGAGGTCTATGAATGTGCACCGAAGTGGGAATGGAAACCCGTCACATAGTTCTATTTGACGTGTGTATTTGTTTTGTTCCAATGAATGAGAAAGAAATCTTTTCTCTGTCCCTTAACGAGTTTGCTAAAGGAAGCCTTTTCCTCCTAAGAACCCAGAATGTCCTTTCCTCTAATCTACTAACTGTACGATCCAGGAGACAAGTTTCTTGACTAATCACTTAATATTGAGATTCTGGTTTACACTTACCTCCTCTTCATCTTCTGACTCTGTTTCTATATCATCATCATTGCTGTCATCTGCATCATCCTTAGCAGAAGTAATTAGCGCCTGCAGCGTTGTGTGATCACCCTGCTTTGTTGCATCAATCAAAGTGTCCATTAAATCAGGTTCAACTTCACGCAACAATTTCCCTGAGATTACAAACCATATCAGCTAATCTTATTTCCCTTAATAGTTCATCTCAATAAAAGTGATATCTTTTTTCTCACCGATATAGTTGAAATGTCTACGCCTTCCTTCTCGAACATCCGGGCTTAGTCTCTGCGGCAAAACAACAAACACTTTATGTGCATAGTCCTAGATTTCCGATATCAACTAGCAATGGCGTCAGGCATTGCAACTTACCTTCGCAAGCATCAAAGCATCATAAACCTCTTCTCCCAGCAACGCAGCTCTGTGATCAGAAGCCAATTCAATTAAGTAAAATTTTGAGGATAATTATGTTTCCGATATGAGCAGCTTACCTCAGGATCCTCTTAATCTGGTCACTAGAGAACGAAGCGAGTTCCATACCCCATTTAACGGCGCGGCGAGCGTCACGCTTCCGCTGGTTACGGCTCCTCAATGAGTCAGACTCGGAACCATCGGTATCACCATCTCCTTCAGCTATAACACTTGGAGTGAGAGCTTCTGGTGGCTTGGGACGACGAGGTGGAGACCTTGCTGTAGAGAAAGACGGGAAGAGAAGAAGAGTGGGAACCGAAGAAGATGGTGGGTTTGGAAGCTTTTTGGAAAGTAAGTGGCGGAGACTGCGAAAATGGTGACTGCACTGCGGCGACAATTGCCTAATCGGTCGTATTAGTAGCGCCATTGAAGCTCCAATGTCGGAGTTTTATCTATCTGCTTATAAAGCCTTCTCTTTCATCAAAGTCAGTTTTTTTTTTCTGCTTTATATGTGAGTATTTTTTTCTGTTCAGGGAAAATTGGTTAGTAGAAATCTCAAATTCAAATACCAATTGAACTACAGTTAGATTCCAGTTCATACATACACGTCTTTCACAACTTCACTTAAACTGTGATACACACAGACTCCAATTCTCTGTTTTTATTATCATCCGGTGAAGCTAACAGGAGAGAAAGGGTTTGAAAATCTCCAACCAGAGGAGGATTTGATGTTGGATGCTGTAGGTGAGAAGCTAAGCCCAAACATTTCCTTCGGTGTTAAAGTTGAGTCAACATGTCCAACCAAAGTAGCTACAAGAGAAGCAGATTCTTTGCAATGCTCTATGTCTTTGGTGTCGATCCATATTTTATTACTTACTTGCAAGCTTCTCCGCTTGGAGCTCAGTTCAACACTCCATTTCTTGTAAACTTCTTCTCTTTCCTTTTTTCCAAACTTGTGTGGTATTTGCTTAGCCAACCATTCTCTCTCGCGTGTTAATGCTTTGGTAGTTTGTTTACTTGGTGTCTCTGGCGAATCCTTAAGAAAAGATAGCCTTCTGAGTTCGACTTCCATGTAAACATAGTCAGATGGATCGCCTTTGAATAGCAAGAAGAAGTATGTTCTGTGAACCAAAGGTACACTACATACTTCCCAAAGTTCAATTATTTGGCTTTGTTGTTTCTCAAACTCTGCTTTCTGGACGCCATCATCTGTATTTTCTGGCTTCATTGTCCTTGTTTCAGCATCTTTTTCCGTGGAATGGTGCTGCATTGTCCTTACTTTTAGTCCTTCCAAAAATTCATGGAAGCCACTACTGCTAGTCTCTGTATCAGAATCTTTTATGCTCTGTGCATCAATGGACTCTAAACAAAAAGTGTTATCTGAGTCAAAGAATGTGTTAGAGGTCTTGGACATGAAATTTCCACTAGCAGCAGCAACAGCAGCCTTTGTAAACAAGATATTTTCTCTGCAACTTCGGCTTCTTCTCATCTTGAAGTAATCTCTTGAACTCGTTCCATTTATCATATTTAAAGAGGGTGATTGTTTCTCTTCTGCTGATTGCATACTCATGAAATATTCAATTGTCTTCTGCAGTTCCTTCACCTTCTTCTTTAGAGCTTCATATGTAGTATCATCTTTATCAGATTCTCTATACACTTCTACACATTTCTCTTCCCCAGGGGATGATCTATTTAATTGCTCCGACTGATCCATAGATAAATTCTGTTCTATGTCTTCTTTCTTTGAAGAATAACTCATGTTCTTGTCTTGCTTGTCCACAGAATGCTGAGTCATTTGCGAATCTTCTACTAGCTCGTTTATAGTTAGCTTATCTTCGGCTTCAAATTTATCAGAACCTGCATAGACTTGTACGCATTTCTCTTCCTCAGGGGGCGATATTTTTAATTGCTCCGACTGATCCATAGGTAAGTTCTGTTCTATGTCTTCTTTCTTTGAAGAACCACTCATGTTTTTGCCTTCCTTCTCCACAGAATGGTCGGTCACTTGGGAATCTTCTACTAGCTCGTTCATAGTTAGCTCATCTTTGGCTTCAAATCTATCAGAACCTGCATAGACTTCTACGCATTTCTCTTCCTCAGGCTGCATTTTATATAATTGCTTTGAGTGATTCATAGATATATTCTGTTCTATGTCTTCTTTCTTTGGAGAACAACTCATGTTCTCGTCTTCCATCTCCACAGAATGCTCGGTCACTTGGGAATCTTCTACTATCTCGTTTATAGTTAGTTCATCTTGGACGTCAGTTTTATCAGAACCTGCATAAACTTGTACACATTTCTCTTCCTCAGGAGATGATTTTTCTAATTTCTCATACTGATCCATAGATAATAAATTCTGTTTTATGTCTTCTTTATTTGTAGAGGAACTCATGTTTTTTCCTTCCTTCTCCACAGAATGCTTGGTCACTTGGGAATCTTCGACTAACTCGTTTATAGTTAGCTCATCTGCTTGGGGTTCAAGTTTATCACAACCTTCATAGACTTGTACACAATGCTCTTCCTCAGGGGGTGATTTCACTTCCTCTGACTGATCCTTGCATGGATACTGTTCCATGTCTTCTTTTTTAAAAGATTGCCTTTGTTTCTCAACAGTGAGCTCAACCTCTCGGACATCTTCAACTAACTTCTTTATCATTAGGTTATCTTCAGCTTCAAGTTCAGCATATGAACTCAATTCCATATCTACCGATTGTAAAGATGAATCCGCATCTTGCTTTTCGGACTCATTGGGCGTAAAAGATCTGTAGTTTTGTTCATATTCTCTCTTTTCAACAATGTCGTCTAGTGAATCATGGAGTTTAATTCTTTCTGCTTCTACACCATTGACGTCAATGCATCTAACTTCTCTGCAAGCATCTTCTGGTTCTTGGATGACGCTTTGAGCCATTGCCTCCCATTTATCGCATAGATCATGCTCTGAAAAATGAGGAGTAGTATCATCCAGCAGGAAACCATCCTCATCAGGAGAGTACAAGTTACTCTTCCCTAAGTTTAGCACACGAGGCTCATCAAAGTCCATTGAATCATAGCTTCTTCTTCTTCTGTTCTCCATGGAACTTGAAGAAGATTGCTCGTCCCCTGTTGATTTTAGTAAATTCTGTATCTGAGATTGAGCTATATCTCTTTGCCATTTGAGTGCCTGAATTTGTTCCTCCATCTGCAGGTTATTGAACAAGAAAATGAGTAATATTTTTCTAACAAAACAAGGGAAAGAAGAAGCATTTAACAAACCTTTGCAATCAACTCCTCTTTCTGTTTGAGAATTGATGTGTAGAACTCAGAGGTTGCAGAAGAAGAGGCAGGTCCAAGATTCTTCAATTCATTCTCCATTCTTGCAAGTTCCCGCTGCAGTTTCTTCACCAAAGCTTTCTCTGACACAACCAAATTGACTTGAGCATTTGTGGTGACCTCTTTAGCACAGCTTGCAAAGTGAAGCGTGTTTCTTGATTGTTCGAGATGACTATGAGCAGGGCTCATTGTACAGATGATAGCCGTTCTTGCGTTCCCCCCAAGTGAGTTCTGAAGTATACGAGTTAGCTTTGAGTCCCGATACGGTATGTGTCCATTTCTTCCTTTGCTGACGTAATTTAATAATAATACTCATATCAGCTCAAGAAATCTTCAGGTATTTAGCTTTGTTAAGAATCTTACATCAGGTATAAATGGGGCTTAGAGTAATGTATTGGAGACATATAAACCAATTATCTACTCGTTTTTGAGTTTAAAATCATGGAACTTAAAAAGTTGTACCAAAAATGACCTTAGTTTTCGGATGACAGTGCCTAGAGTGAGTAAACTCCGGTTAATGTGACAACCTTCTTTGAGTCTTGAACCAGCCGATAATGTCTGAGAAGCACGTTCACTTCCTGCTAGATCAACAAAGCACACTGATGCTGCAAGAGTAGCTGAGCTCTCTGGAGAAAACTCTTGACTCGAGCTCTCAATTGTCTGCAGAAGAAATTAGCATTGCTGTGACAATATGTGAGCCTGGTGTTTACATTAAACGACAAAAAATGAGAGTACCAGTCGGAGAATCTGATGAGATCTGGAGCTAATCTCATTTAAAGAAGTCTCTCCAATCTTCCTCTGAGCTGCGAAAACCACAGGTTTTATAATCCGTTTGCTGATAACAATCAATATCATGAAAGAAGCAAGAATTGAATTTGTTTAGTTACTCTCGCATATAGATAGGAGTTCCTCTAGATGGTTTCTGTCTGTGAGAGTCTCTTCTCTGAGTTTCTCAACGACCGTTCCTCTCTATCAGAAGTTTGACAACATTAAATTCAGTACATACATTTAGTAGCTAATGATGATGATGATGAGTGTTAACTTAATGGCAGATGTGATGTGACCTCTGGATCATCTAGAAGCCTAAGTGGGTTGTTGTTATCTTCACAAAGGAGATCCCTCACAGCTTCATTGTAGATCTCCAATGCTGAGAATTTTAGAGTGAAATTTCTCTCTTGTTTATGCTAGAGAAAACAACAGAAGATCTCAGAGACTGAAACATAAATCGAAATCTAAAGAGAGGTAAATGTATGTAACCTTGTCAATGTAATCAAAGATATCATCCATTGCAAATTCAGTGATTCCAGTCATTGTGAAGGTTTTGCCACTACTTGTCTGTCCATACGCGAAAATGCTCGCTGCCACATAAGAATTCTCCATATTATGAATCGGCTGAGACATAATCTTTGGGTGTGTCTATATCAAAGAAAACATTTGCTTACAGTTGATTCCGGATAGAACACAAAGTGCAACCTCTTTAGCTCCATCATCATAAACTTTCTTCGTGGGGCATTCGAATCCAAACACTCTGTCTGTAACGCAATGATTGATAACTGATTTTTGTAGTGTAATATGAAAATGGTGAGAAAGAGATGCAAGTAACTAAGTCATACCAAATGTATATGAAGACTTATCATTTAAGTTATGGAACTTGCAGATGATTGTAGTGTCGTTGATACATTCCCAATCGCATCTATCGTTCTTCGTCTTCTCTTTCTCGTTTAGTGGCCTAACCCTCACCGATACCAATATCTTCTCTTCTCCTCCCACCACCATCTTTTTTTCGTCTCTCTTTATTTCCAATCCAAACCCATTAAAGGATCACTTGATCATATCAAAATTATCAGACTCTAGATATCACAAAAGAAAAGGGAAAAAGAGAAGAATTCTAAAACCAAACTCTCTCTCATTGTATCATAAAACACCAATGAAGGAAGCATTCAAAACTTTCCCTGCCAGTCATTGACCAAACCCGATCGATATATTTATATATGATATATTAAAGACGGCTCACCTTTTGATCCTCACCGGATTGCTGCAAGCATGTTTCGTGAAGGATAACACTAAACAAAAGTTTTTGGTTTAAAAAGACACAACGAAATTTTGTTGGGAGATGAGAAGAGGAATGAGTCGGCCAGAATAATAGTCAGACGGGTCAAAAACCCCTCTGTCGTTTCTTTTTCCATAAGTTCCTTTTCGTGCTTTTTGAGTTGTCTGAGAGAAAACATGTCGGCATGACTGTTGGAAATGTTCCGACAACCAGGTCACTACCAAAATAACAATGTTAACTTCTTTTACCTTTCCATTTACGGTTCATATACTACTGCCTTGCTGTACAAGGAAAGTTTACCTTATGTTTATGACTTATCAAAAAAAAAAGCACTAACCAGACCCAGGAACACATTTTAAATTCTGATTAATACGGATTACCAAAGATTTATAATGACATTACATATGGAACGTTGTAGAGACTTCAAAGAGAACTCAAGAACGCTACAAACAGAATGGAAAGAGGTCGTGGAACTCCTAATATAACCATATATATATATATTTTAAAAAGAAAAAAACAAATTTTCTTTTTGCACTTTGTACACATTTAATAAGGAATGTACTATGACTCGACCAATCGTAAACCATCTGGGAGTTGCTGATCTTGAGAGGAGTCCTGAGATATGTATTTACGGCAAGCATAAAGCACTGCAGAATGGAAACCAGTTGGATTGTCTATGAACACAAAATGACCACCCTGCAACATTTCAATCAAACAAAAGCTCACATAAGCATCTTCTCTATACCTTCCTCTTAAATGTGAAGAACAAGTGCATGTATTTAGAGATTGACCTCTGGAATCCGAATGATTTCACAAGGGACCTTCATGTATTTCCGTGCTTCCATTGCACCTTTATAGTTCATCCAATCATCCATTCCATAGATAAAAGTTGTTGGTACTTTCCACTCTGATGCACTACACAAACAAAACAGTCATCAAATTTGAGTTACGTGAAATTTCTATCTACAGTATGCACACAACTTTGGTTTATATTATTAGATCTGGTGGACAAACCTTTGTAGAAGGGGTTTCCGAGCAAATGCTCCAAATGAGAAGATGTATTTCAAACACAACTCTCCACTAGCCTTTGCAGCCAAAGTATGATACACATAATCTACAATGTGAAACAAACCATCACTATTAGTTATGCATGATCGTCCTCCATAACTTCCATGGAACTTAAAGAAAGAATAACTCACCCGTTAGCAATTTGGCTTCCTCATCTGTTAGCACAGTTCCTTGTGAATGTGCACCAAATCTTGCAGTTGTATACCGATTTACAAGACCCGGACCCCAAGGACCTAGTCCTCTGCAACCAAAGCATGTTTATAAAACCATAGTGAATCTAGTAGTCCAGCCAAATGAATTCATTGCCGAGTAATAGTAAAAACTACTATAAGAGCATACCTAACCAGCTTCTGAGGAGTGAAATTCGACTCCCATAAATGATTTAGGAGTGCGCCTTTCCATGTTGCTCTAAATTTAGTGAGCCATTCAGATTTGGCATCTGCTTCCGCTGAGAACCCAGCAGATCCCACCAAAACCAAGTGTTTAACATGCTCAGGATGCTGATATATTCAGAAATATTTCCAATGTAAAGTCAGAAATAATAAATCCAAACTGTCCCTTTTACACATTGAGTCATACCAACGATGAAAATTCACCTTAAGTGCGTATTTAGCAGCAACGTAACCACCAAAAGAATGTCCTAATAGGATAAAGTTACTCAGATTCTGGGCTTTACGCCATTCCTCAAAGGAGTCTATAAACCATGCCTCAGTTTCTGCAGATTTACAAGAGGACCAACGCAGTTCCATTACTGATATAGCAATTCCATATATACAAGCCTAGGATTAAGAATGGCTTCCACTAAAATTATAACTCTAGAGGAAATTGTATAATACCTTCTGTGCTTTTACATGTAAAATCAGGCCTACTCGATCCACCCCACCTAGGAAGAAAAAGAGCGAACTACCTTATTATACAATCACAATGTACAAAGAAATAAAATAAGTCCTGTAACACCCTCACTTAATTTTTTTAAGGCATCAAAACCAACTAATGGCAGAAGAACTAAATTCTTAACACTTCCAAAAGGTCTTATTGTGACTAATATCTTAAGGAAGACAAGTTGTAAATCCTTTAGAACCAACAAATTGTGTATGGTACCAAAGTAGCTTACCCAAGTTGATCAATAGCGATCACTCTAAATCGACTGGCAAGAGCATCAAAATTACGGAAGAAAAAACCTTGAGAAGCACCATAACCATGAACCATCACGAGTGTAGGAGCGCCCTCTTTAGCATCAAATGTAACAGTGTTGATGTAGCGTGACTCATTGCTTGAAGACCGAAACCACCTGACTTTAGACCCTGGTGGTCCTGAACCAATATTGACTTGTTCTTGTACATAAGGTGTCCTGAAGATTGTTCATCCCAAAAAAAAAGAAGTTAAAAAACAGCTTTGTATTAGGACCTTAAAAACTCTTATTTTACATTTCGTTATCTATGAAACAATGTCTCAGAAACAGGGGTAAGAACAAAATACAGAATTTTGTGTCACAGATTCCAATTGAGAGAAATTAAATGTGCTTTAGAAAGAGAGAGAGAGAGAGAGAGAGAGAGAGAGAGAGATATTTACTTGAGGATGGAGAGAAGACGCTTCTCGGCGGCGATAATGTAATCGGTGGACGTAGGGATCCACCGGAGCGAATTGGGCCATAAAATCTTCCATCTGGATTTCGCCGCGTTCGTTGCAGCCGCCGTAGCAGCAGATGAATCAGCCACCGAAGCACTAGAAGATCCCACCTTCTTAGAGATTTCTTCCGCCATTTTAATTATTGACGATAATCGGCTCAAGCTCATAAAATCACCGAACAAAACCAAAAAACTTCACTAAAAAGACTAGAAATGCCCACGAATCAAAGAATCGGGATCTTTGGTTTTCTTATAATATTCAATTGATCAAATGTAATTTTTGTAGGAAGACGAGACGAGAGGTTTTGCTGCGAAGCCGCTAAGGGATATATGCTTCTAACAATGCCTACGTCATTGCTGACGTCACGTTTCTTGTAAACACAGAAGCTTTTTCGCGTTGGCAAAATTTGAACCAGCCGGTCTAGTCAACGCTTTTAATAATTAGTAGTCAATTAGTTTCTCTTTTGATTAATGATTATTAACAGTCAATTCGATTTAGATTATGCAGAAAAAAACCTTCTACATGGGCCCAAAAATTACATTATTTGATAGCCCATGAGGCCCATTTCTATGTGGATCAAACAATTAGGTTCTAAACCATTATTATTTGCACTATCGACTTCTCTGTGTGTTTGTCTCTTCATTCATAGTTGTTTTTTTTTATGTGGATCAAACAATAAACAGTTGTTTTTTTCAAACTCTTATCCATCATAGAATAGTGGTTTAGTCTTCTGCAAAATCTAACCGCAATACAAAAACTAAAGCTAAAAGGTCTCACATTTTCAAACAATCACTAATTAAAAGGATGATTCTAATCACTAAACCGTTTTGAAATGTAAACAACACAATTCGAGCCAGTGTTTTCTTGTTTTTGTTTTTTTAGCTTGAGCTTCTGCTGCAGCTACTTGTAGTAGTACTAGAACTTGGGTTGTTGCAGACACCAAGGCGCAATGCTTCAGCCAATGGTCCACCTGGTGTTGCTGAATAGAGCCATGATGGACCTTCATGGCTGGCCCACTGGTGCTGGTTTGTTCCTTCTGCTTCCTCCATCGCTCCTCCAGCCATTGATAGTGACAAAGAGCTTCCCATCGCTTCGTCTTGCTCCCCTTCTAAAACAAACCGCCTTGTCTCTTGGTTATGAGGTGTCTGGTTTAGACTTAATAGACCCTGTAATGTTCCAAAGCTCTGATCAACTAGTGGTTCCTTCTGCCTGAAATTCAGATCATAATCAAATCCACGTTTAAGCGGTCTGCCTGATCCCACCTTAAGCTGGACAGCTTCATGAATCTCCCGGTTTAACGTTCCAATAGCATCTTCTTCCTTCCTAAACCACATCATTCCTCTTCACATATGAACCAAAAAGTTTCAATCTTTCAAATGATTCCAATGGGGACTGGTTTTAATATTTCGACAAGAACGTTAAAGTAAAAGCACCTGTGGTGATCATATGAAGAAGAAGCAGGCGGGAGAGTAGAAAGTATAGGGACTTGGCTTAAGGGTTGTCCGTAAAATTGAGGATAAGTTCTAGCAAACTGGCTATCGTTCTTAGTGGTATGAATCTCGTTGTGGTGAGATGATTCCACATGCTTTCTTGAACGAGGACGACTCTTGTGTGTGTGTCTCTCACAGTATTTCTGATCAGGAATCACGTTTCTAGAGCATCTCCATTTCTTCCCATCTGTTCTCTTGCACCTCCAAGGCTCCATATCAGCGGGGTTGTTACTTGCGCTTGAAGCAATCCCAAGCTGCAAGGAACCTCCTTTTGCTACTGTTACTGTCATCCACATAGACCACATCAGATTCTTTAATCCAGCCTAATTAGTAAACATTCCATTCCTATACATCCACTAAGTGGTAAAGCTTATATTCTATTACTACCACAATGGCTGTTTTTAGCGGCACCAAACAGGCTAACAAGAGATCAAGAACACATGTGTAACCAAGAGAAACCGACACATCTGGGGAACCTACAGAAGTTGTTCAAATGAAAGCTAGGGAGATTTTACCATCAGAGTTCGGGTTTGATAGATTCTTGGAGGAGGGTGTGAGAAGCTCGGAAGGAACAGGAACAGAAGCCATCATGTACTTATATATATTCCTCTGCCTCTCAAGCTCCTGCCACTGAGCTTCACTGAAAGCTGCCCCTGCTTTTTCAGTCATACTTCGTCCCATCTCTCCTGAATTTTATCCACCAATTTCACTTTAAAACCAACAACTAAAAAAATCATTCTTTCAAAGCTAAGAAGTCAACAAAAGGTTATAACTTGAAACCTGAAGAGTTCAAGGTGCAAAAAGGATCAGCTACTGTCGGAGCAGCAGAACCAGAACTAGCGAGGGAGAACATATCACCGAAAGAAGACGTGTATACTTGATTATTGGAAGAAAGATACATAGGATCGCCAACACCAGCCGAACAGTAACACAAGGAAGACGAGTAAGGCGATGAATATGATGGATGATGATGTGGTAATACCATTACGTCTCTGTGCGAGTGTTCTACAACTCCAAATCCAAACCCACCAACAAAATCTTCCTTACGTTCTGCTCTTGTTCCCATTAAACTAGAAAACACTCAATTTCTCTCTCTCTATCTACTGACTTTCTATCTCCTGACTCTCTAATATCCACTTAAAAGGTCTCGACTCTTACCAGAAACACTGCCTTAACACACCCTCAAAACACGGTTACAAAACACAACAACCACACATAAACGAAGACCCTTTTGTGTTATGTTTTGTCTCTGTAAAGGAAACCTTCGACAAAACTCAAAGCCTATCTTTCAAACAAGCAACACCCAGAAATCCATGAAAGCAAAAAACAGAGAGAAACAGAGAAAGAGAAAAAAAGAGAAAAACCTTAAAACACCCACAAGAACACAAAGGCTCACTCTTTTTTAGAATATATTGTCTCTCTCTGAATCTCCCTCACTGCCACACCACTTATAAGATGAGAGGAGGGGTTAAGAAATTGGGGATTTAGGTTAAAAACAAAGTAAAAAGGAGCGGTGCCGCTATTTGAAAGGCTCATGAGCCATCATCATAAAGCTCATCGCTTATTTATTTTCTATAATATTTTTTTGCTTCCTTGGTCTCCAACATTCGACCTTGTTTCAGAATACAGACAAATAAAATTCATTAACTGTCAGCTACTACTCTCTCTCTTCCCCCTGACACAGACAGTAGCATCCCACGTTGTCGTTTCCTCCACTTAACGCCGTTAACTCTCTCTCTCCTCACACCGCCTCTTCAAATATTTTACTTCGACCTTAGGTAACGTCTTTTCTTTGTCTTCTTCTCACAAACTATGCATTACCACATCGTACCAGTTACAGATTATTATGTAAATAAAAAGAGACGACTTTTAGATGAGGATAACGGCGTTAATGGAAGGTGCTTGGATATGTGTGTTGGTAAATGGGACCCATGTCAAGTTTCCGTGAGAGCTTCTCTCATAGGGGACCAGAGAGATGTGATGCTCTAACTAATTTACTCTCTCTGTTTCCATCTTAGCTCATTTTGCTTAGATTGTTTTTTCATTATCTACCCCATTTCTTTTCTTCTTTCTCTTTTTGACCCCACTACTTTTTTGTCTCTATTACTCCTCTAATTTTTATTTATTTCTGATTTAGTTAAATTCCATCTTTCACATATTACATCATAATTATTATATTTTGGGATGGGGAGGCAAGAATGGATGATTTAAAGAATAAAAAATACATATCATTTGTCAATTGGCTATTTTTAATTTCTTTTAATTTTTGTCGTATAGACTAAATTTGGTTATTGGAATTATAGGACCACTTAGTAATGTTCAAATGTCATCACATATGGTTTGTTAAGGTAATCTTTAGTATTTGATATCGTAGCCTAATTTAATCGGTGGTTAACTTTTTACCAAAAGAGGACCAATATTCTAATTAGTCCAATGAACCCCCAACGTTTGAGAACCACCCCAATCGAGGACCATAAGGCCACAATTAACATGTTTATCAACATGTCAATATGAACATAAACCTGATCTGAAAGAATTGAAAGGTTTGCGTGCAAGCAACAATGGTAGATGGAGAGAGATAAGAATTAAATACCTCTCAAGAACAGACTTTCCCACGTTAAGAATCCCTAAGAAGCATCATCCTTATTGGTGTAGTTCCCTAACTTGACAATGCACAAAGTTGACAACCTGGTCATAACTAGTGATGTTAAAATGGGTTTACCCAACCCATTTAAAGCCCACCCCATTTAACCTCAAACCCATATAACCCTATTTAATTCTAAACCCATTTAACTTTACCCATTTAAACTCATTTAAATATTTTGTACCCATATAAACTCATATAAACTCATTTAAACCCACAAAACAATAATTAAATAATTTAATTGTCTAATTAATTATAAATTTCAGAACTAACAAAATAAATAATATTTTAAATATATAAGTATAATTTATCTCAAACAACCAAACCAAAATAATTAAAAAAATGAAATAAATATTATTATCTAATTTATTATAAATTTTAGAACTAACAAAATAAATAATATTTTAAATATATAATTATAATTTATCTCAAACAACCAAAACCCATATAAACCCATTTAAACTAATAATTTGATTATCTAATTAATTATAAATTTTAGAATTAGTAAAACAAACAATATTTTGAATATATAATTATAATTCATCTCAAACAAGCAAAAAAAATAATTACAAAAATAAAATAAAATATTATCCTAGTTATATTAAATAACAATAAAAGACTAGTTGTCTTCGGTTTCGTCTTTATCTTCCTTTGTACCTACAATTTAAAATTGCATTAGTAAACTAATATTGTTATAAAGTAATTTTAAATTCAAACTTTTACCTTCATATTCTGCAAATTTTTACCTTAGTTACACGACATTAATTAATGTCAAGATGAGATTAACCTTACCCGTTAAACTTTAAAACAAGGCTTGACTTCAGATTTGGATGCACTTGAAATTTTGATGGATCTATTCACATAAAACTGATTGAAATGAAGAAAAAACCAGAGAATAAACAATAATTGATGAATCATTTTAATGGATTAGAATAAAACTAATTCACAAAAACATCAAATTCAATAAGAAATATTAAACAAGCATTGATGAATCACCTGAGAACAGAGGATGACCTCATTTTATGAACTCAGATCAAAACCACTTATACTCGTGATAAGCAAAACAGAATGATATTAAAGCACACAAGTCACAAAGAGCTTATGCAACAACAATCCAATTAAAGAAGTTAAACAAAATATAATGATTTAAAAGCACACAAGTCACAGAGATTGACGAGTTACCTTGATGAATCCAATTTCCTTGGCGTTGTTGCGGAAACACGGTCTACAGTAGAACATAACTAGAGATAAGACACAGCCAAAACCTAATAAATTCTCAATAATTCAAAATCCTCATTAAGAGACTAGCAGTAGAAGTTTCTCATTATAGTGGAAGACTAGATTTTTGCTAAGGAACAACCTTTATAGATAAGGGATAAGCAAAATAACTAATAAAGTTTGCAGAGACACTCAGCTACGTCTCCTATTAATAAAGTTCATACAATTTGGAACAATGTCTGTTTTCAATATAGCTGTACGCATCTATCATCCTTTGAGATTCTTTGAAGACAAAATCATACACACAGACACAAAGATTTGGAGCAAACCCACGATTAAATCTCAATTACATAGCTTACTAATCATTTCAGAACGAGAATGAAGAACTAATTTGACTCCATTTGATAACCTATCGGCTTTGGGATCCTAAATTCTGAATGTATGTGAATCAAAAGGGAACAAGTTTGAGAGATCGGCCGTATAAGAAATAACCCAGAAACGAAGAGCAGCAATATGATACAGAGAAGCTGGAAATCGGTAAATCCTAAAAACATTTGATGCCCAAAAAAGCGATTTCGGTAAAAGAAACAAGGAACGAAGACTAACCGAGAGGAACGAGAGGATGTCGAGATTCAATCTTCAATGTCGAGATAGGAGAATGACGACGTCCAAGAATGACGACGTTGAGAGCAGAAAATAAGGCTCAATCAGTTTTCTAATTGGGTTTAATTGAGGACCCATTTAGTTGATTAAAAACACATTTAATAAATGGGTTTGGATAGGTAAGCCCATATAAACCCATTTATCATTTTTTTAGTAAATGGGTTTATATGAGTCTGAAATAATAAAATATATCCATTTAATAAATGGACTTCTAAACCCAAATTAACAACCCTAGTCATAATAAAGAATCATATATATGTTAGACCAACATTAACGGGGGGTTGTAATGGGTTTTTAGTGGATTAGAAA
>OVBA01003471.1:0-27874 GCA_900406435.1 Lepidium aucheri | reverse complement strand
TTTATCAATAAATTCAGATTTAAGTTTGGCATACGAATTTGTGTATGAATCGGCACTGACCACAAAGTTTGCTGAGGTTTTGGCCGTTTTTCCGAGAATCCTCCCATCTGTTCACCAAAAAAATATAACTCTTCATCAGCCTTATTGATTTTGAAGGTAAGATAAAGGGAATTTTTTTACATTAAGGCATTTACTAAAATATCAATTTGATAAAAATGAAAAAACAAAAAATACTGTATACAAAATTTACACGTACAGTGTTCTGGAGCCTCACCCTGAAAGGGTCCCAACAGTTAATTGATTTGTCTTTTACATTGAGTGGAAAGCAATTCTAAAGAAGTTATAATAGACTAATAATCTACACCTTAGAAACAAATTAATTACAGAGAATCAACGAATCGATGACTACGTTAGAAAATTAATCAAATCAAAATCCGAAGGAGGATTTTTTGTTTTGTGAAGTAACATCAACATCTTTCTTCTTCAACCACTCCTTTCCATGATCACTTGCCTCTTTGTTGGGCCCTACAATCGCCTGTCAACTTTTAGACAAATCCGTACTCTTTGAAACGATCTTTAACCGCCACTAACTGCCAAAAGTAGAAACAATCTGTGTTTCTTATCATCTTCTGCGTCTACATCAACCGAACGAAATCTTCCACTGACCTCTTCTTGTAAGATTTCTACAGGGTCATAATCTGGAGGAAGAGTAGCATATTTTTACGTCAATCGCTTTTTGACTAATTGAACATTAGCATTCATCTGAATATCGCCACAAATCTGAGTGGATCTTGTTTTGGACCCACCAAAGCTTCAAGGCCTGCCAAAAGCATGTGCTTGTGCCTTGCAAGAAAAGAACAATGGCATCTGATTTGTTTTCCATTATTAGGAAAAGAAAATGGCTTTTTCAAGTAGCTACAGGCAAGCCATAGTTCAGAAATGTTTTGATCCGTCCATCCCAACCGCCTGTGATTATGACCATACCCCAAGCAAGAGAGCTAGTTGCTCTCTGGTAAGAGGATTTGAGAAACTTGTAATGAGATGCATTCATTGCAGATGTACACGGAGGAGCTGCGGGTAGGTTTTCCTCTGGCCATGTCGCACTACCTTTGGAAACATTTCCGTATATAAATCCTTCGTTGAGAGATAAGCAAGGAGAAGAAAACGGGAGCATTGTCTTATGATCTGAGAATCCGCACCAGGTTGCTGCTACGGATGCATTGGCAGAAAAACGTTCAAAAGATCGAATCTTTTTGGTTTGGGAAGTAGAATCCCATTCCTCGTCATTGCTCCATATATATACATTGGAGTCCTCACAAGCTGAAACAATGTGCTTTCCATCAGTAGTGAGAGACGCTGATGTGAGGCTTCTCGTCTTGCAAACACCTGAAGAATGAAGATTAAAATCAGAGATGAGCTTATATTAGAATTGATCATAGAGAAAAATGCAAAAGATAATAAAACTAGACAGTAATATACGATGTAACATACCTCCGTATTTTCTGACGACATTATTGCCTTGGAGAATTCTGACTTTAGAATCCGCAGAAACAACCAGAACTTTGCTCTGATCTTGTGGCAAAAACTGGAAAAAGGAGAAAGAAAAACATGCATCTCAACTTGTTAACATCTCACAATGTCAAAAGAAGTAAGCAAAGTATCACAACCAGGGAAAAAGATAAGAGACATTACCTGAAACCCAGTAATCCGTTTATTTGAAGATTTCTTTTTGTTATGCAGATGTATTTGAGAGTCCAATTCTAAATATTCTCCAGACATGTTAAAGAATCTGCAACTTCCAGTCAGAGAACCAATAATTCCTCCCTGTCCATCCGGACGATAACATACTGCAGATATAATGTCTTTAAGATCGGCCCAGTCAACAACGTTGCAACCAGAAATGTTCCAGATGCGAACTTTTCCATCTATTGAGCCACTCATGAAGCAATTCTCATTGACCGGGTTGAACTGAACAGAGGTTACTGCAGAAAAAAAAAGTTGCAGGTAACAGATGATGTCAGATCAATGTAGACACTGAGATTAATTAAAAATTAATTGTAGTAGCCAAAGAGAAGATGAAACATACCATAACTATTGTGAGGAAAAACGCCAAGACAAGCATTGCTACCGACTTTCCATAGGCGGACAGTTTTGTCCATTGACGCCGAGAGAAGATACTACACCAAGAGATTACATAACAAAAGGCTCAGTCTTTTATCACTTACATTAGACCAATAGTTGCAAGTTAATAAGGAAATGCAAAAGATTTCGAAAGCTTACATTATCGTTTGACCAAGAGATGTCCAAGACTTCACCTGTATGCCCCCGGAATTCATATAAAGGTTTCTCCATTATCCGGAAAACTTTAGGAGGGAAGACGACACAGGCTGAGTCGGAAGTTTTCCTGAAACCTTCTGTCGTCTTCTTTGGTTTCTCCTCGTCCACCAAAACGGGTTTCAACTGGGATAGATCATTTACCTCAAAATACATACACGAAGGGTCTATCTCTTTAACGCCATCCCTTCCTCGTCTAGAACACTTATCCTCCATGACTTTCCACACGCGCACAATCCCATCTTCACCAGAGCTTGCAAGAAACTTCCCATCACCGCTAAACTTCATCGCCAAGATGGCACCATTATGAGCTTTGATATCTTGACTCTGATAAAGAGCTGAAAGCTCCTTTGCCTGTTTCTTACAATGCTTAACCTTAACTCTTGAGATCACATCACCATAAACAGATGAAGCTCTGATTCGACCACCAGATTCGATATTTGTATCCGCGGTACATCCCATAGACCGCAGCCTCGTTAACCATCCCTTCTTGAAACTCGTGACTAGCCCCAGAATATTCGAGCTCTGCTTCTCGGTTTCCTTCACCTGAAAACATCTGGAATCAGAACATGATGCCATTGAAAAGCTTTGCCTTCTCGTAACATCGCATCCACCCACATTCTTGTCAACTCTCAGAGACAATTCCTCGGAAACTTCCATGCTCGAACCAGACAATGATACTTGAGAAGAAGAACTGCTAAATCCTCCAGATCTCTGTTCAGTTTCATCAGAATTCTCTTGAGCTCCACCCAAACTAGATTCAACATAAGTTACAGATACCGAATCCTTTGATTGGACACGATCTTCTTCAACTCCCATCCACTCTAAGAACTTCCTCCGCCGCTCCACCACACTTCCAGGTGAATCATTCCAAACATCGAACTCGAAACCACTTGGAATCGATGCCATCATCATCTCTTCGTTGGCATCGAAAAATTGCAAATCTTCCTCTTGAGACAAGTAATCCATTATTCTTTGAAGGTTTAATAATCCATGAGACCCAGCTTAAAGAACAATGCTTTTTGTCCAAAAGAAGAATTTCCTCAACTGCCAGTTTTGCTTCCAACCAAGCAACCTACAAACGAAACTATATATAAAGATTTAGAAATTATTATAAAATAAATTAAAAAAGAACTGAAGAAGTTTATAAAATAAGCAATCACAGAGTCCGAGAAACCAGTTTAAAAATAAAACCAAGAATTAAACATCAATCTCAATCCCTCTCTCTATCTCTATCTCTTTCTCTTTCTTTCAGAGGCATTTAAACAAACAGCTTATATGGTTGATCAATGTGTAAGCAACAAAACCAAACACAAAATAAATTAATTAAAAGGTCTGGTTTTTTGAGCACACAGAAGCTGAATTAGCAATTACAAAGTGAAAGATCTTATAATTAGATCGTAAGTAAGAAATCCGCAACAAAAATGGTGAGCAATAGCATCATCAATAATTAAAAATTGCGTACGTGGGTTAGTTCGTCTTCACGAGGTTTCTTCAAAATTGGAACAAACATATCCCAAAGATATAGCAATGGTAAATAGTCTGCACACAAGGAAATCTAAAAACTCAAGAGAAAATTCTCTTAACCGTGAAGAGACCAGACCAGAGAGAATTTTAGTAAAAGAAAAAGAAAAATAATAAATAAAAAAAAGGAAGGATCAAAGGTTTATGTTGAAATCCGTGAAGAAAGAGACAATAGGGAAGATGGATTGTCCGGAGGGAAGAGTTAAAGAGTTTTTGAGACGAATCTTTGTGTGACCGTTTGCTATGCCTTATTTAACCTCTCTGTCTTTTTTCAAGTTTTGTTTTCTCTTTAATTTCGGTAATTAATCTATTAACCACACGACCATACTAATTGTATACTTAGTAGTTCCTAGTATTTTTTTATTTTATTTTCCCCGTGCTCTGTTATTAGCATTAGTTCCACCTCTAATGCGGTGAAGAGAATTAGTCATTTATATATATTCTTTCATTTTGTTACTATTATATACTCAACAAGCGTAGTAGCTATTTTAGCATTTTTTACCAGAGTTCGATTCTTTGTCGATGCAAAAAAAAGAAGAAAAAAAAGAATAATATAAATTTTAATTATAACTCGGATCTTGTCAATTCAATTATTAGAATAAAGTTGACAACAAAATATAATCAACTTAACATATTTTTAAAAACCTAATGTTCTCGGATATTATGGCATTATTGATATAAATATTGACTATATATTGTGCAAATATTTTGTTTTGATATTTTATAAATAATAAAAGGTACAATAAAATGTAATTGTATTTTTTTTAACAATTTGATCGACAAGATTTGATCCATAATATAATTCAACCTTTAAAATTTTTATTCATTTTACCAAATTAGTAGAATAGAGAAATTTGATACTTTGTAGGAGTATAAGAATATTAACTTTTTTTTGTCAACAGCAATATTAATATGGGCCACAAAGGGCAGCCCATTTGCCAAATTCCTACATAAATTTTGTAGGCGGTGGAACTCGATCCCTAATTATGCATGTGTGTCTGTCTTTAGTAAACTTACTACCAACCACTGGACTAAAGACCACTTGCGAATATTAACAATGTTAAAAATATATTTTATGATATGATAATGAAGTTATTCTTAATTTCATTAATATATAATCCATCTGCATTTTATTAATTTGGCAAGGACTATCGAGTATTGATTGTTAATTACATCCATGAATGGCTTCTTCTGGTTATAAATATCAATAATTAAATTAATTATTCTTAGATTTTGTAATTTATAATATATTTGTGGTACAAGCTTTGTTGGAGCCCACATATCTGCATGATGACTACGCGGCATGTTCCCCATTCGCTTTGCTTTTGATCGGATTCTAACTATCATCCTTTGATCTCAATTATCTGTCACATTAACTATTAAATTTCCAGTTGTTTTTGATGCCTTAATTATTAGTTTTATAACAAAACTATAGTACTTTTGAACTTATTTTATATATTTAGTACTCTGATTGTTTGGCAATACACATGGAGAATATTTCCACTCTTTAACTGCTAATAATCATAATATTTTAGATTAAAATAAAGGATTTAATTTTCCAGTTTCACGTTACATAAAACTGGAAAAATCATTACTGATAGATATATAAATTAACAATCATGAGAAATGACTTAGAATAAAAACTTATTTGACTTATATATATATATATTTTTTGTCACAACTTATATGACTTATATGACTTAGTTTTGTCAGTATTATTCTTCATTTTTTTTTGGTTAAGATATTATTCTTCATTTTGAACAAATACAAATTAAGCCGGCAAGATTAAAACGAGTTGTACTATTTATGAAGTGTTCAAATATATATGTAAGTTAATCAACATAATTTAGTACTAAGTGTGTCATTGCTGAGCAAAGTCTGTCTTCCTGTTGAAGGAATTAATTCACAAGTCGAGATTAATAAAGCAATTAATAATTGATGATGTATATATTGATAAAATACTAACTTTGGAGTTGCAAAGGCAAACTGCCTGGATTCATGCAGGTTTGTATTGTAAACAGAATATATGTTGTCCAGTTACATATTTGTTAATTATATACTTCCAATCTTATTATTTTTGGTAACTTATATCGGTTAAACAAAAGATCTTCAAGATTTCTTGGAAAAAATGATGTTATTATACATGCATCAAAATATAATAATATGTATTCTGGGCAACTTGGTTTTTTCCTCTCACTATTTTGATCTTCATCCGATCGAGAGGACCGAGAGTTTCGGACTTAAAGGTGTTGAATATATCTACAACTTTGTTTCTACAAGCACTAATTAAATATGTGGGCATATGAGATTTTCATTAATTCACTTTTCGTATAACTTACTATTTTATAAATAAGAAAGTTAAAAAAAAAATTAGATGGTCATTAGTATAGTGGCAGGTAGTAAAGTCCAATAAAAGTAAACATACTTATACACCTATAGATCAAGTTTTGTTAATTACATTATGTAGTAATTTAGCTAATAGATAGACTAGTCGTAACTCAATATTAATAAAAAAAAGCTTTAAAATAAGTTTTCTGAAACTTTTAAGAAGATTTTAGAATGTGAGATATATTAAACATGTGAAAACAAAGAAATTAAACATGTGAGATATATCTCTATTTTGACTATGAATTTGTGTAATCAATCATATAAAATATAAGTTTACTCTTTTTTCATAAATTTTTATGTTTATTTTATATTATCTCTGTTTGATTCTAATAGATTTATAAAATGTATTACACACATTGGAAAATATATTTAATAATTAATTATAAATGTATATCTTTTTGTACATAGTTTTCCAGAACTCTACATCATTAATAATTGAATAAATTTAATTAATAATTTTAAAATTTACAATGCATGATTATTAATAGATAAAATTTGTATTGGAATTTTTTAAAAAAAATTTTTTTGTCAACTTTTGTTCTAACAATGACTGAATCAACAAGGTTCGATTCATAGCTAAATTAATTCAATTAGAGCTAAACATGATTGAACTCATCACTAGTGTCAAACTAAACTAGAGATAAACCAACTAAACTATCTGATTATTGGCAAAATAAAAAATAGAAATATTTATCTAAAAAACAGTTAAACATGTCCAAAAAATTACAAGATAGCAACAACAAATTTTCATATGACATATATTTAACATATAGTAATTCATAAAATTAAACATGTTCCAAAAATTAAACAAAGAAAAATGTTGGCTTATTGACACCCATTAAATATTTATCCAAGTGTGTCTAGAATTGAGATTTAAACCTAGATAAAATAAAAATAAAATGACTAAAATAACTCAAAATTTCATTTTGAATGCAAAAATATACTCTATTTGTTTTTTTCTTCAAAAGTAACATGCAAAGATAGTGAATTTATAATTTTACCCTTAACGACCAAACAAAAAACTTGAATACAAAATTACTTCTATACCCATTGCAGATATAGGAGACTTCAATCTGAAGTCTCCTTACGAAGACTTCACGATAAAGTCTTCTTCTTAATTATATATATATATATATATATTTAAAATTAAAATAGTAATTATTGTTATATGTTTATAATTTTGATTACAAAATCTAATAACAAACAAATATCAAGCAGTAAAAATAAAAGTTCGATAAAACATAGTACAATAAGATCAATGTAGATCGAACCACAAAGTTCATAAACAAATTATGTTATGGTTTAGGGTTTAGGGTAATAAGATATGATAAACATGTGATATTTTGTAGCTTTTTTATTTGGAATGTAAAAATGGAATAAAAGAGTTCAATTGTGCATATATTCAGAAATTATAAGTTTTTGGTTTAATATTTGTGTATTATAGAGAAAAGTTTGCATTACGGTTTAGAATTTAGGGTTTAGGATTTAGGGGTTATAGAAAATTTCACGTGAAATCTTCTCCTTAATTATATATATATATATATTAGATTGAAATAATAATTAGTGTTATATGCTTATAATTTTGATTATAAAATCTAATAATAAACAAATATCAAGTATTAAAAATAAAAATTTGCTAAAACATGGTCAAATAAGATCAAAATTTACAAACAAAATATGTCTTCAAGAGTGGAATAGTTTAGGATTTTATGGTAATAGTATATGGTAATCATGTGGGATTTGTAAGTTGTATTAGATTGAACATATATTCAAAAGAGTAAAATTAAAATAGTATGTATATTTAATAGAGTTAAAATTTATGGTTTAGAATTTAGGGTTTAGGGTATAGTGGAGACTGCACATGAAAACTTCACACTGAAGTCTCCTGTAGTAGAAGACTCTTGAAGTCTCCTGTAGTAGAAGACTTCACAGTGAAGTCTCCTGTAGTAGAAGACTTCACAGTGAAGTCTCCTCCTTCGAAAATTAAATTTGGTTGTGCTAAATCAAAATTAACCAACAATTAAACGAGAAAGTTAACCTACATATAAATACAAATTTTAGAAGAAGCAAAACACCCTAGCCACTTTTTATCTTCTTCTTCTTCAACATGTATGTCTTTCCAGCCAACATGTAAGTTTACTCTTCTCTCCTCCTTCAAGATCTAAAATTTTTTCACTATTTTCTCATAATTTTTGTCTTTTTTGCATGTTCCATGGTAAATTTTTAGCCACCAAAGCCTCTTGTCTATGATCAACATCCATCATGTCTTTCAAAAAGATAGATTTGTTTTAAAGATCAGTTTTTAAAGGAGATCTTGTAAAATTTTTGGTTTTTTTTGTATATTTTATAGTTAGAAATTTCATTTTTAATAAATCTTATGTAAAAGATTTAAATTTTTGAACTTCTTGTGAAAGATTTTATTTTTAAAGAATGTTATGTGAAAGTTTGACTTTTTTTGTTCTTTCTAATTCAAGATTTGTTTTTGAAATGAGATCTTGTGAAAAAACTTGACTTTTTTTTATAGAATTTAGTTAAAGATTATATTTTTAATGAACATGATATGAAATATCTTCTTTTTTAGATTTTTTCTTTTTTTTATATAACTTTTTTTATGAAAGATCTTTTTTTTAATTTGCTTTTGAAAGATCTTTCTTTAAAATTTTCTTGTGAAATATTTTATTTGTAATGATAGTGTGAGCAAATTTGATTTTTCTTTGTGTTTTCTAGTTATAGATTTATTTTTGAAATGAGATCTTATGAAAAGTTCTAGTTTTTTGGTCTAATCTAGTTAAAGATAGAATCTTTTTGATATGATTTGTTTCAAGTTGTTGTCTTTTGATGTTTGGTGGAGACTTCTGATGGAGTCTTCTGGTGGAGTCTCCTGGTGGAGTTTCTTGGTGGAGTCTCCTGGTAGAGTTCTAAGGAGACTTCTGAAGGAGACTTCTGAAGGAGACTTCTAAGGAGACTTCTAAGGAGACTTTTGAAGGAGACTTCTAAGGAGACTTTTGAAGGAGACTTCTAAGGAGACTTCTGAAGGAGACTTCTAAGGAGACTTCTCAAGAAGACTTCTCAAGGAGACTCATTTCTCTTAAAAACTGATGGTGGTTATTGATCTTGATTCCACTATCTTCTTCTTGCTTTCTAAGGGAACCAATGAAGCTAGAAAATCGGGTGGCCAGCAAAGAGAAAATATTGTAGATAATTTTTTGTCAACAAATTGTAAATATTACATTGTAGATAAGTGTGGAATTGCCATTGATGGCTATTATTGATTATGTAACATGAATCATAACGAACTGTTATATGTAAGCAAACAAATTTTCTGTTATTTTGTTTAAAAGAGTTCTTAAACATATCAAACTTTTATTAATTTTAATATTTTTTAAAAAAGTGAGTTCCCTAAATTATACCCTAAGATAATTTTTAAAGGACAAGGAAGAATTCCCTAAGTTATTCACATAATATCATGAACATAACAAAGATTCATACAACCATAACTATTTGTACAAGTCTATTTGTGACATAGTAAATACAATTCATATAGCCATAACTATCAAGGAAGAATTCATACAAGTTTATTTGTGACATAGTAGATTTCACTTGAAATCTACTTTGAATGAGCTAACTACCTATATCACTTTTAAAATTTATAAAGGCTTAACTATAATATATAATTATGTTAAACTTGTACGAAACATTATCAAAAGAGACCAAAAACAAGAAATTAATACCAAAATAATGGAAAAGGTATCGTTAATTATCAAAAAATAACATATAAAAAGAGGAGCCTTCACGTGAAGTCACTGAAGCTAAAAAGAAGACTTCACGTGAAGTCTTCAGATTGTATAAGGAGACTTCACCTGAAGTTTCCAAAGCTAAAAAGAAGACTTCAAATGAAGTCTCCTAATGGATTTTAATGGATTTTAATGGATTTTGATGGATTTTAATGGGCGTGTTACTGAATTAGGATTTTAATGGATTTTGAAATCCAAGTAAAATCCATTGTTATTGGATTGTGTATTTCAGCGTTGTATTTTAAAATCCATTAAAAACTAGTGTTATTGGAATATGTATTTGACTGGTGTATTTTAAAATACAATAAAATCATGTGTTATTCAAAACAGATTTAGAATTCATTGGATTTTGTTTATGATGGATTTTAATAGATTGTGTAAGTCTTCTACGTTGAAAACAAATCAGGTCTATTTCTCTTGTATTTTGAAATCCAAACAGTTATTTATTATTTTACCAAAAATGATAAAATTGTTCTGTGTCTTCTCTTTTCGATTGAGATCTAACATGGCTTAATGCACCATCGCTTCAAATTCAATGGTTGATTGCTTTCTCCTTTTTCTATCAAAACATCTATCTCGTCTTTCTCAGTCAACATATATTTTTCACCACATTTCTCTTCTCTCTCTTTCTCAATCTACCCAAACGTTTTCTTTGAAAAATACATTAACATTACTTACTCTGATTCAATTATACGATAATTTAATTTATTATATATATGGATCAGAGCACAAGACACCAATTAAAAATTGATAATGGTATGAATTACTGTGAATCTCGTTGGTGTGGAGATGATTTCATATACTTCTGGGTTTTTTTCTTAATCCATCTGGGTATTTCTTTTTCATTATTTTTTAATAACTCTTGAGTAAATGACACAATATAAAGAATTGGATGGTTTTCCAAATACAAAAGAATTGATACCAAAATCCATTAGTAATGGAGTTTAAAATCCTTTACAATTTATCCGAATCCACTAAAAACCATGATTTTCAAATCCACTAGAATCTTTTAAAATCATGTATTGAATAACACCTTCTAAGGTTATTTCTGTATTTGACTAAATGTTGACTATCCTCAAGAAGACTGTACGTGAAGTCTCCTTTTTAAAGGTCACATTAGCAATTATCCAAAATAATATTTTTAATCAGAGACTTCAGGTGAAGTCTCCTAAATTCTATTTCGGAATAGTAGTTTTCTCAAAATGTAGAAGACTTCATGTAAAGTCTCCTCTATATGACATATGTTACTTTTGTAATTGACTAAGTTTGGCTTTAAGAAATAAAGTCTCCAAATGAAGTCTTCACGCAGAGTCTCCAAATGAAGTATCCAAGTGAAATCTCCCAAAGTTTTTAATTTTTTATTATTATTTTTAATTGTGTAGAAAGCATACATGAGGTCCATTTTATTATTAAAAAATAGAGACTTCATGTGATGTCTCCGATGTTTGAGGAGACGTCGCGTGAAGTCTCTTATTTCACATAAATTTCTAGATTTTTTGGGTCAAATAATCGTATGGTTGGTTAACTTAAAAAATAACTCCTTTAAGATACGAAGACTTCACCCAGAAGTCTCCACAATATGAGGAGACTTCGGGTAAAATTTCTGTAAAAGTCAAATTTTAGTCAATTCAAAAACTAACTCATTTTTAGGAGACTTCAGGTGAGTCTTCGCATAAATTTTTTTTTCCTCAAACAACAATGTGGAGACTTCATGGAGAAGTCTCCTGGACGGATTCAAAAATAATCAAATGCAAAACTAACCTCATGGTTGACTTGGAGACTTCACATGAAGTTTCCAAGGACTGGAGACTTCACGTGAAGTCTCCTCTCTGCAATTTTTTTGAAAAAATCCAAAATTTACTAAATTTCAGTTAGAGGTTATATATACCTTACTTAGGTGCCTAGAATGTCGAAATGCACCGTTGAAGATTGTTTGAGAGATATAATGTTGAAATGCACCGTTGAAGAAATGTTACAATGAGAATTTGATAGATTTACGGATAGAAATGAAGAGAGAATGAGTGATAATGTGGTTGAAGATTGTTTCCAAGCAATTAAACCTCGAAAATAGGTAGATTCATAAGCATTTAGAGGTTTGATTTGGTTGGTAATGGTTGTTGGTAGCATTAAAGAAAATGACATTTTAGTAAATAATTGAAGTTAGATATGTATTTTGGTAATTTTAAGTTGGAATAAAACCTAAAAAAAAGAAAAAAAACCAAAAAAAATAAAGATATTTTCAAAAATATATAAAAAAGTAATAATATTTTTGAATAAATTTAGGGAAGAGAAATTTGTAAGTTACATTTGTTATTTTTGAAAGTAACCCTAAAATAAAAGAGTATTGTGTCCTAAGTGAAAAATCATTGTTTCTGTCCATGTAAATGAGAAAGCTTACTAATTTGTCAGAATATGTAGCATCTTTAATGTGCTGATGTGGCCTGCCAGCTAGGTGACCTATCATAACCAAAGTTTTATATTATAAATAAAAGCGCACGACCACCGATTTTATTTTATATTTTTATTTATAGTATGGTTACTATTCTATTTTCATATTGATTTATCGAGGTAATCAATATTTTTATTGTAAAAAAAAAGATACGGTTCAAAGAATCGCCACTTCATTGCTTTGGTTGTTGAAACGATGATCAATATTCTTCTTTCATGTTCGTCAAACTCAACCAGATTCTCCTAACCTTACCAGCTACATTATTACCTCATTATAGTTTTGTCATTTTTTTTATTCATTATATAATTTTGTTTGTTTCTTATTAGAACAACGAAAAACAAGTTTAAGATCTTGCATTATGCATGGTTTATTAATGTGAATAAAATCACAAAGAAATCATATAAGTACGTAGTTTCACTGAAGTTTCCAATTTCTATTCAATATCTATAGTTAGGTTCAAACTAACCGTATTGTGTTTTGTTATATATGTAGACTTTAAAGATGACTGAACACAAGTTACGAAAAAGTAGTCTTGCGCCAACTTAATTTATACAGTTGTATCACTTGTATCTAATAAGAGAACTTGTAAATAATGCTATACATATTCTTAACGTTATGGTTCATGTAATCGGTACGGGCCGATCCAAACAAATTTAAAGCTTAAAGCAAAAAAAATAAAAGCAAATAAGTAGAAATATTGTAAGGTTGGAAATGCTTACTTTGAATCTAAAATACAAGTACTAAACCACTACACTACTACTACTTACAAAGAAAATAATATCCCTAAAATTATTAATATATTTTTACGTCTAAAATCCTTGTTTTAAAGTTCATGGCCGACTTTGAATAGGTTAAAATGTCAAATTTTTAACATCTTTAGCACTATCCCATAAGTCTTGAATATATCCAATGGTCAGGGAATTTACGTTGCATTTTACTCTTGTCACTTTATTTAGTTACTAACATGTTTATTTATACACAATAAAATCATAGTTTCTTTTAGCTAGATAGGGATTTATATCTTGAATATATTCATAATTAAATAGATTGAAGGAAGAGTAGTGTTGTCATTGAAAAGGAAGATAACGAATTCGGAGTTTTGGACTTAAAAATGTTTTAAACGAAATTTCTAGTGAAGGGGTGATTAACCTTAATTTACTCTGCCGACATTACAAACAAAACTAATTAAATATTCAACGCAATGCTTAATAATCTCGCCACCACATTAGATTATTGAAACTTTAATTTTTTAAAAATAATTAGAATATTCTTGCGGACTGGAAAAAAACAGAATATTCTAAATGATCTATAGATAAAGGAACAACGAAGTCTCTTAAAAGTAATTCGCATGTCATTTTAGACTACGACCCTTGATCAGTGACACTATTATGCAGCTATATATCTTATATATATATATAATATATGAAGTGAGACTAGTTGTAGAAAATGAAGTGGCTATGAATTGACGGGAAGTGATGCGTTAACATCGCATAACGTACGTGTTTGTATTGTCTTCTCCCGACGTGGTTAGAAAACTACAGACGTGTTCTCTTATAAAACTTAAAATCTTAGTTTCTCTTTGGTATATATTTCGGACCCACCCACTAGAACGTATTATGGAGCCTCGTATCTAGCCATTCCATCGATTATTAAAGATGATTATACGTATGCACTTTTATGCAAACGCGTATTTTGGGTGTCGGTGTATGTATGTGAGATATATAGTCAAAGTTGACTTTGGGAAGATGGAACATAAGATTCACTAGTTTCTATGTTGATGATAGCTATGCTCACTTTAATTTCTATGATATCACTAGAATTTGTTAAAACTTTTACTGTCAAAGAGGAAAAATCTCTTGACTAAGAAATACAGGATTACGAAAATTCATACACCACCAACATAGTTATCTATAATAGAGTATACATCTCTTCGTGTAATAATTATCTTTTTCTTTTCTTTAGCAATAACATCATTTTTGTTCTTTTAAAAAACATCGTTGAGGAAAATATTTTTTGACAAGTAGTTGAACGATGCATCTAATGTTTTTTCCATCCAAATTTGATTTATAGGTATAATGTTTGCCCTAAAGATATTGTGATGGATTTAGGGCTTGGGAGATTAGCTATAGCTCAAGTCTTATCGATTCAGTTATTGATAAAAGTAAAATAAAATTTGTTTTGCCGAGTTCTTCTCAGTTTGGTGATTATATGTCCTAGCTAATGGTTTAGGTATCCGGAGTTTGACTCCATCATATTAAATATGAATGAGAGATTTTAAGGATAGGTCAGGTTGAACTTGCGCTATTGATCGAGTTTTGTCAGTCTAGTTGATAAAAAAAATTGCTCTAGCTATGTCTTTGCATTGATATTTCTGAAAATAATAAAATTAAGTAACATATATTTTATCACAATATAAAAATACTATTACAAATTCGTGATGATTTGTAAATAGTTATAGTATAACGGTAACAAATACACATATTTGTTCCAAAAATAATGAAAATTATATATAAGTGTCACTAATTTGTGACTAATTAATATTTCAGTCCCAAATTTCCGACATATTATTCAATTTTCTATAATGTATATATATTTTACAAAATAGTAATTTGTTGATCAAAAAAGATTCAATATTCAATTTTTATAATGTAAGTATATATATTAAAAATAATATTTTGTTGATCAAAAAGATTCAATGAAACTTAACATTTTTGTTTTGTCAACATTGAAAATATAACTACTAAAATTATATTATCAAATAAAAAAAGTGGACATTGACAAGTAAATGAATGATTAATGTAAATCGGCGAGTGGGCCGATCAGCAGATAATGCCATTTCCTTTCCCTAACGTCCCAAAGTTGGAGACGCATCATGTGATGTGGTGTGTGTAACCTATTAATCATAGGCTCATGTATAATTCTGTATATATATATAAATATATAACTAGCTAAAATCTGTAGACTGTAACTAAAAATGTATTTATGCGTGATATATGGTTATATAATCACAAGTTCTTGAATAGATGTGCCTAATCATCTCAAGGATTTGATGAAATGGCATTAGGTTTTGGTTAAGCTTTGGCATATAAGGGTTCGAATTTTCTCCTAGCAAATGTTAAAAAATCTCCATAGTAAGACTTAAAAATATGGGTCAGTAATGCCCAAAAGGACAATATTTTTTTTAATGAATTTCTGAAAATTTCCTGTAAATGAACTACTATAAGAAAACATGTCGCCTGGTGCGTATTTTGCGAGGCTATTATGAAAATAATAATAATTAATATTAAAACTAAATTAAGTTAAATTTAGATATTAAAATTAAATAAATTACTAAATATAAACTTCAAATAAACTAATTTAAATTAAAATATTTTACAAACAAAACAGAGTTTTAAAAGTTAAAAACATAAAAAAAATCATAAGTATCTTCCAAATACTCTGCGTCCCCAAAACCTGATTCAGGTTCCTCGGAGTCGACTGTTCAAATTATGGTTTTTAAATGCTGATCCTTCTCGACCAAGTAGGAGAAGAGCTGATCATATTTAGAGATCTTTTTGTTACAATGGTGAAAAAATTCAACACCCTCCACATCATCTTTTTTCTTCCAAAACATCTTCTCTCTGTTCCACCTCAAAATTCAACACTACTACTATACAATTTTTTTTCTCTACAATGGTTTTGTTTGATAAAAATTCAACACCATATCCCACACTATTTTTATTTTATATTTCTATTTATATTTGTGTTTTTATTTTTATATGTATAACATACATATTATAAATTATAAAAATTTAAAATAGAAAGAGTCATTTTAAAACAAAGAAAATTACTAAAACTTAACATACAAATACGATACAATAAATAAAACACACATAATTTAGTAAACACATAATCCAACTAATCAAACACACATAATTTAAATAAGCAAACAATAAAACACACAAACTTAATAAGCTCATTAACCACGGAACATTTTGAATTTTTCCCGTATGTATTTAACCAGATCAACTTGCAATTTATGATGTACATTTGAATCACGCAACTCGGATCTATCACGCACATAATTTGAAAATGCAGGTAGCACCTCAATCGAGAATAGTTGCAGTGTACTTGACCCACTTGCCTCAGATTGATCATACTCATTCCAATGTTGAACATATGTATCTCGTTCATCCTCAACAATTATATTATGCAATATGATACATGCTCTCATGATGATAGCCAAATCCGCTATATCCCACATGCGAGCTGATTCACGGATGATTTTAAATTGAGCTTGTAACACTCCAAATGCACGTTCAATGTCCTTCCGACATATCTCCTGATGTTGTGCAAACATCTTGTTTGGTTCACTTTGAGGAAGACTAATCGATTTGACAAAAGTTGGATAAGAAGGATATATACCATCAACTAGATAGTATGCCATATTCACAAGAAAGTTCACTCTTGGAACCTTTTCTTGTTCAACATCATCGAATAATGGTGAACAGTCTAAAACGTTGATATCGTTTAATGTGCCTTGACATCCAAAAAAAGCATGCCAGATCCATAGATCATGAGATGCAACTGCCTCAAGAATAACAGTTGTAGTTCCCTTATCTCCCCGAGTAAACTGACCTTCCCACGCCGTAGGACAATTCTTCCATTCCCAATGCATACAATCAGTGCTCCCAATCATCCCTGGGAACCCCCGCTTCTCACTAACATGCAGTATCCTCTCTAAGTCATCTTCAGTTGGAGCTCTGAGGTAAAGTTGTTCATACAATTTTATGATTCCCTTACAAAATCTACGTAAACATTCCAATGTTGTAGTACCTCCTATTTTGATGTATTCATCAATTGCATCAGCCGCCACATCATATGCTACCATTTGCATGGATGTGGTACATTTTGGTAATAGAGTTATACCTTACTTTTTGGCTGCATCAACTCTTTGGGTGAAGTAGGTGTCATTTCTTGAAAGGTCTCCAACAATGCGAAGGAAAACATGTTTTCGCATCCGGAATTGTCGATGAAACATTGCATCGTCATATGTTGGTTGACTGGAAAAATAGTCGTCAATGAGTCTTTGGTTTGCCACGACATGGTCTCGCTTAAAGTATTTTCGTTTGATAAGATGAGATTGATAACAAAAGTATAGTAGAAAATATGATTTTTTTGGTGTCTGAATTTAGTGAAACAAGTTTCAATTTATAGAAAATGAAAAATTATGAATTTCGATATAAATTTTATAAAATTATATTTTATATTTTATAAGATAACTGATCTCAAATGATTGAGGTAAAAAAATAATATGAATATTCAGTAACCAATAACAATATTACACGTGTTTAATCTATTTATAATTAAAAAAGCTAACCAATGAACACATGACACGTGTCACAAGAACAAAAATTCACGGTGTTGAATATCTCTCACGCTGTTGAATCCACATCATCATAAAATAACCATTGCATCCTCTTTATTTTTGTCAACAGTTGGAAAAAAATTTCAACACCCAAATCTTCAACCATTGTAAGTAGTCTTATGAGAAATGATCAACTGGCACTGATGATCTGTCTCGTGGTTCTGACAATTTATCATCTCATTCAGTCCTGCAAAGTCTGCTTTGGATTGCGATTGAGATCTAGCCACTATAGAGAAAGTACATAGATCAATGCTCAAACCAAGTAAACCGATTCCAAAAATTCTCTCTTTTTTATGGGGAACAACCTAATAATAAAAATTTTATTTGTTCCCGAGTATAATTAAGATGAATAGAAAACATTAGAAAAAATTGAAACAAACATATCTCTGTATAAACATTGTTTTTCTGTGTAGTGGATATTATGTTGAGTCAACTCCTGCATCTTTACGGTGACATCATATGAGGCTCTCTGATATTTTGTAGACGAATGAGCCATCTGGCCTCCGTCTTGTCTGGTAAAGAGCCTCTATCAAATCAGGGTGCGTATCTCCACTTTTCTCTTGCTCGAAATATAAGACAAAAAAAATTATAATAAACAAATCCATAATATGAAAAAATTCTTTAGTTAAAAATACTTACAATTAGTTGCGCTTAGCCTTTAAACAAAGTTTGTCCTGAGTGATGCTTGTGAAGACCTTAATAATATGGATTAAAGTAACGTATTGCTCGACTATTGGCACACTTAATATTTGTCTTAGGATCACGTCTATACTAAACGAAGTTGTTCCATTCCGCCGGATCGTACCACCTAGGCATTACATCATTTCCTTTCTTCTTCCATTTCAACTTTCAATGTCTCACCTGGTCGCATATGCAATCCTTCAACTTGTTCTCAAACTGCTTATGGACTTCCACCGTAATGGAAAGGTTCCAGTGGAAACGTTGATACAAAAAATTTATAATTGTTAGCATAAAGCACAAAACTAACATTAAAACATGTATATAGGCATGGGTATTCGAGTACTCGTACCCGATCCCCTTAGAAGTATCGTATTGATCTAGATGTATCCAAAATAGTAGATCGATAAATTTGATGCTCTACAAAATTTAACAATTTCAATCTCCTTCTACAAACTCACTAAATCAATTTCCCCCATGTATTGTACCATGGTCAAAATCGATTAAATGGAGACCAAAACGATGGGTGAATGTAAGCCAAAGCAATACCCAGTTAAAGAATTAACCCAACTCGCCTGATTACCCAACCTTCTTTGGAACTTCCTCTTTATTATATCGATCTAAAAAACCAGTTTGGAAGAACCCTAGAAGCCAATAATGCAGACCTCAATCCTTTGCTGGATGCTATTCTCTAGAGGATTCTCCTCCACAAAACCGAATCTAACACTTTCATTAATATTATTTGATTATTATGATGTTAAACATCAAGATAAAACATCTGCACTAGGAGAGACTGTTAAGTATTTCAAACTGAAAAAATGGTTGATGACATACAAAACACACCATTTTTAGAAGACAACTTGAGATTGGGTCACTATAACAACAATAACAAAGATTTGGCAGAGTTGTGTGTTCATTTGTAGCGAGAGAGAAGGGCTAATGTTTGAGGTTGTAGAGTTGATTAAAGTAGCAAAAGCAAAGAAAATGGTTATGTTGAAGAGATCTTCAAGGATTACACCGCTCGTTACTTTGCTCTACTTTGTGCTCTGACTAAAGATCCAACCACAAATCCCTCTTAAAATAAGATCCATTGGATCAAAATTGAAAGCATCGTAACATGCCATCTTCACCATGTGATTTTAACTAAGTCATTGGTTTGTTTAGATGTGGTAAAAAATTATTGGAGGGAATCGTCGTTATTGTTAAGAGCTTGATGAGTTTTAGAGAGTCGATTTTCTTACAACATGGATGTTTACTGAGGGTTAGTTTTAGGTTGGTTTACATTATTGTAACCGAGTCGTTATTTGGATCTAGTTAGGCAATTCTGGTTTAAATATGGCTTAAGGATTAAATAAATATAATTACGGTTTATCGTCAGATGTAAACCAACTGCAATCCGGATAAGGGGAAATTAATCTTTATATTTTGTTGAGGGGTTTAAGTTGTTAAAGTTTGTAGAACGTCAACTTTTTCGAGCTACTATTCTGGGCACATCTAGATCAATACAATAATTCCGAGGGAGATTTAATTTGTCGACCCTACGTACCATCCAAAAAATTGTGTTCTTTGTACATGTCATATTTTGTTTCTAGTATCTATCTGTCGAATTCACTGCAAAGTAATATTGATATTGATTAATTAAAAATATAAGTATATAAATTAAAAAATTAATTCAACTAATTGATATATATATATATATATATACCTCTCAAATGGTACCACAAATTCACATTTTTTCAACATATAATTATGAGTTGCATGACAATATGTGTGGTCTTCTCACCATTTTTCCTTCAAAGTTCCACCACATCTTCCAATCTGAGTAAAAATATATGGAACCTTAATGTTATATGATGGTGCAACCCTTCCATCATCATATCGATCTACCTTGGTTCTTTTGATTTTGATGGTTCGACTAAAGTAATATGATGTGAAATGAGAAGTTTCCTTAGTCAAAATTCTTGAAATGATCTATCTTTCTATTATTGCTTTATTTTTGACCTTTCTGTTTAGATGTCACATGAATCGCTCAAATAGTACATCAATCAAATTTTACAGACCCACCAAGAGCTACTTCAAGTGGTAGGTGGATTGAAAGACGTTCCATCAAATATGATAGAAAAATATTTTAAAGTTACAGATTAACTGGGATATTAGTTTGTAATTGAGTTATTGTGTCCTCTATTAGTGTTCGTGTACAGAAATCCCTAAAAAATGCTTCAAGTCCTACAAGCTGATACTTAATATAATTAACCACTAATATAATTTATTAAATAGGAAATCTAAACTATATAGAAATTTACTTGAAATTGCTTTGCGGACAATTGTCGGTAAAGGCTCAAGTAATGCAAAAGATAGTAGTCACTACATGAATACATGACAATCGTGACTCTTTATACCAGAAACGTTTTCTCCTTGCTCTATATATCTTGAGAATTTGGACACATAACCATTCAAAAACTTTACATCTGAAGATATCCAATTAAACAAATGCCTGCTTTGCTTCTCCGAACAACCAAAAGTTTGGAATAAGTAATTTTCTATCACTTGTAATATGTAATTCGATTTTGCGCATATTTAGGCTAAGTCCAACCTTGATTTGAAATTTTTTTTACTCTTTCCGTGCACATTCAAAATTGTGTTTATGGTGTTATTCAAACTTTTTTCACAATGTACATCGGATCAAGGTTTTGCCATAATAGGTGATTTTTCCAATATGGGAGTTCCCAAATGATACTCTTTTTGTGCCAATTGTGAGAATTAGGATATCCACTAGGCATGTTTGCTGGAGTGTCCAATTTTCCCTAATTTTACATGTTTCCTGAGCACCATAATGATCATTCTCGTTTAACAGATGTTTCCCTGACATGTGTGTTGGACGAGGGATACGCACAATCTTGTTTTTCTTGAATAGTTTATTTTATATTCTTGAGTTGAAAGGTATTTGATCATCATATCCAATATGGGCAAGATAACCTTACATGTGTAGTCCATCCAGATAATATTTTTTACGATGGGAAGTCGCTGATCGTCCATTTAAAAAGTGCATACCTCTTGAAATTCTACTACTGCGAGTAATAGAATATGCCAACACATGTATATCATAGTTGTTTCAGTTTGTGAATTAGAGGTTGCAGGAACACATCAAGGGATCGCTTTGGATGACTAGGACCGAACACTAAGAATAGTCATAAACAAAAATTCGCTTTGCATGAACATATCCGATGGATGATTGTATGGCGTCAATATGACAGACCAAAGTGAATATTGTCTCCCAGGCAAACCAAATAGACTAAATCCATCAGTCCATAAAGCAAGATAAAGATTCATACACTCTTTGGAAAAGTCATAATTTACCGTCTAAAATAGTTTCCAAGCTTTTGCATTCGACATATGTGTAACCTCCCAATCGTTTGTTGTATGTTTTGCATGCCATCACATTGTTGCTGATGTCCTTTGCGATCTCTTGGCTTGACATTTTGTGTTCTACTTTACTATAGTCCTACACTTTCTGCTATCCAAAGGATAGAGAGGCAGAGGCCTTTGGTGTCCACTCCAGTTAAGAATAGGAGCCTCACAGTCACTAGCCAATATGCTTTTTTTTTGTTTCGCCATAAGTACCTCTATATTTTGCTAAATGGGATTATTTTCTGTAGTTTCCCTGATCAAACTAGAAGTGTCTATGTTTCCGCTTTACGAATATGATATTTTCTGGTTGGTATAATCGTTTATATCTATCAGAGATTGGTAAGTACCACATACGTTTGTATAGGACATAAGTTCTTCCACAGAATCCGCTAATTGATTCATACTTCTCTCAGATATGTTTTTTTCACTTTTAATAGACACCAACCTAGATGATAATGACAGTTTTGATAGACTTTCTCTACAATCCTCATAAATAGATTGATTTACAGCATCTAGCATATCATAAAACTCTTTTTCTTCAGTATTAGGTTCTTCAATAGTATTACCACCAACTGCAGGAATAGACTCACGATATGCATCTATAACCATATCATGAAACTTATTCCCTTGTAGATGATCATAGTTTTCAAACATATTCTCACCATAATTGTAAATAGCATTATAACTAGGTTAATCAATATCAGTACCCATACTACTACTACCCGCACCCAAACTATAATCCTGCCAATGTGAAAACCAAACATAATAGTTCATACTAAAACTTTTATTATATATATGTCTTTCCACCATATCAATATTCATATATTTGATGTTCCCCCACTTTCGAAATTAGACAAAAGATTTTACCGCCATTTGGAGAAAATTGGTTATTAGCCGCCTAGTTTATGTATGCTTGCAACCTATCTCGAAACATGTTCGTGACTTTTCTGGTCTTTGAATATTTTTGACTATTCATCTATCGTTGTAACGCAAACACTTCACATTCAAACACTATTTTTTTCTCTCAATTTTTTTTTCTCTCTGTCTTTTTTGTTTCTAAATTATAATTTGGTGTGAAACTTCAATCTCATGGTGGTTTATCTATAGGGAAGGGAAAATATTTGCTATGGAAAATTACAAGAAAACATTGCGAGTAAATTGCTATAGAAGATGAGTTTGCGATTGAACTGTGACTTATTTGCGAGGGGCTTGCAAGGAAACCAATTTCCATCATAATTATTAGGTACTTTTCACTTGAAATGTGTTATACCTAGTTTTACCTAACTTTCAAATTTCCGAAAAGGCCTAACAAATTTGCTAGGAAGAGTTATCATTGCTAATCGTAATATTGCTATGGATTTGCAGGAAATAGAAGATACTCGCATTAACACCACAACTTCCTCGAAAACTTGCGAGGGAAATTTCCCCCACAACTTTATGAAGAGGTTGCAGTGTTTCATGTTTCCTCGCAACAAACTCACAAATGCATAGCAAATTTGCTATGGCTATATTCTATCGCAAATTTTCCTCGCAAATCACATGTTCCTTGTAGTATACTATATGTTAGTTTATGCCAATGAAAATACAAATATATATATATATATATATATGAAAAAGTATACGTCTTTTGTTTTCTTCATTAGTGTTTTTTTGTTATTGTAAATAATTAGATTGACAAGGTTCGATCTATTAGTTTAAAACTCCTTATAATCTATCTCATGTAAAGGGAGATGTCGAACCTTAATACCAGAATCATTTGCTGGATTATCCTAATCATAAAAAAAATTTAAGCTCACCGAAATTAGAGTCCAAAAAGTTGTGTTATGATATTTTTTTGGGATTTGGGCTTTCACATTTGGTATTTTAGATCCAAATATTGACAAAAAGTATGTATATGAGACATCGAGCGAACACAAGTTGGAGATGATTGATCATATAATTCCATCAAACCAAATAACATGATCGTGTATCAAAATTAAAATGAACTAAAATTCTTAGTTACAAGATATTTTACTGTTCTAAATTTGGGTATCTTCTAATTCTAAATTTTAGTGCCTTATTTTGAATGGAGACAAACATAGAGAAAAACTTATTATACAAATGCTGAGGGCATAAATGTACCTCAACAGTATTTGTGGGTCTGCGACCAATCATACATGTGTATAGTAAATCAGCCCTTATCATTATTGTCTATTTACATGTATTCTAATTATTATTTAGGTATCTTTCTTTGTTGGTTTTCTACAACTTTTGGTTAAAAGAAATATATGTAATACTGAATCTCTACTCTTCCCGTCATCAAAAGCTCATAAAAACTACATATTTAGGTTTAAATTTTATTTTTATCAAGAATTGGATTGACAGAGGCCGATTTATAGCCAAAAACCTGTATTATAATTTTTTCTAATAATAATTCATCAACGATAGTGGAGAAAGAGCTGAACCTCTGATGTCAAAATCATTAGTTGAATTATATTAGCTATATGACTGAGATGAATATGTTATTAAACCAAAGTATTTAAATTAATTATGAATTATACTCTAAAAAAGAAGAAAATGTCTAAGAGTTCTTGTAAGGTTAAACTTATAACGGGTCATGTAATAAAAGTTTAATATTTAGTGTCATCTTAGGCAGATTTAGATAATATTACGTGAGTTTTGATTTAATATATTATTTATTATAACTAATAAACTCTGATAATAATAACAAAAAATTATATTGCGTATCATTCTTTTTATTTTGAGAATTTTTTATTTTTTGCACAAAACCATTTTTAAAGATAACTAATGGGATAATTTAGTGGCATATATATTGAATTATGATGTCATCATAGTAAGTTCATACTTTGATGGGTTTATATTGAGGTTTGCGAGGGCTGGCTACTGTTGCTTTAAGTAGATGTTTGACAATCTCGTACTTATGTAATTCATCAGAATGAATGTCACTTTTTCTATATATATTTCTTTATGAATATTACTGGATGTATTAGATTATCTACATATATTATTTGATCATGTCACTGTCAAGATGATCAACGACTTCATTTTTTGTGCAACCAAGATGATTATCATCTAAACAGACTAATCACAGTTGATTTTGAGTATAAGTATTGACCTAACTATTGGTCTAACTTTTAGATTGACAAAACAATCCGACTAACGAAACCAAAGTTTTAGTAATCATGGCTGTAAGGTTATGAACTTGAGTGTTTAAGTCCGTGAATTCCTAATAAATAAATCTTTGTTGGTTTAGAATAGTTAGATTTGGGATTTATGAAATTAATTCCACAAAGGAATATAGGCAATTATAGTTCAATTCCATTTTATTCTATATTTTCTTGGTTAGATAAATGTTTTGTGTGTATGTGTTGCACTCTTTAGTTTTCACCATATTTGATATAGATCCAATATATATATATATATATATGATTAGGAGAAGTAAGAAAGAAAACATTATATTTCCCAATGACATAAAACACTAAAACATTTAGATTTTTTTCTTCTAAAACAGTATGAAGGATATTCAAACATGAATTCAAAACAAGTTGAATTTGTTAGATAAGTTTATATCTAGATAACTTGAGCTGTAGGTTATCTAGAAGTTAGTTAGGATAAGCTCTATATTTTAGGACTAAAATCTAGGATATAGTTTAAGATTTCTAATTAACTTAGGATTAGGAAGTGATTCCTAATTAACTTAGGATTAGGAAGTTGTCTATGGAGTCTATAAATAAGAGATATCAAATGTATGGTATCCTAACAATTGTTAAGAGTTTGAGAACTTTAGTTTTTTGAGATATATTTTCTAAAGTTAATAAAAAAGAGTTATTCTTTTAAACATATTATTCTTAAGTTTTGGTTCTTCAATTGGTATCAAAGCTAAAAGAAGAATCCAAAAAGTTAAGTTACAATCGTGAGAGAAGAGATCATGGGAGATATTGTTCCAACAAAATCGGCGGGAGGAGGAGGAGGATCTCCTTCCGGAGCAATACAATGCCCTATGCTTTCAAATATGAACTACACCGTTTGGTCCATGAGAATGAAAGTAATGTTTCAATTTCACAAGGTCTGGGAAATAATAGATAAAGAAGGTGATGATGAAGAGAAGAAAAGCTTTGCAAAAGCTCTCTTATTTCAGTCAATACCGAGACACTTATCTTGCAAGTTGGTGATCTTGAAACACCAAAAGAGATTTGGTAGGCTGTAAAATCTCGATATGTTGGAGCAGAGAGAGTCAAAGAAGCAAGACTTTAAACTTTGATGGCTGAGTTTGAAAGATTGAATATGAAAGAAACCGATACGGTTGATGGTTTTGTTGGAAAGCTTTCGGAGTTGACTTCTAAGGCGGCGGCACTTGGAGAGAACATAGGGGAAACAAAAGTGGTTAAGAAGTTCCTTAATAGCTTGCCGAGACAGGAATTCATTCACATGGTGGCTGCATTCAAACAGGTCCTTAATCTCAATAAAACAAATTTTGAAGATGTAATTGGAAGGATCAAAGCCTACGAAGAACGAATTTTTGATGAAGAAGAACAATTAGAAGATCAAGGAAGTTAATGTATGCAAACTCATCAAATTGTGATCATGGGAGAGGTCGAGGAAGAGGAGATCGTGGAAGTAGAGGATGTTGAAGAGGAAGAGGAAACAATGGAGAACAATACGGAGAAGGAAAAAGTAACTATGGAGAGAACAAAAAGAAAGATCTGTCCAAAATTGTATGTTACCGATGTGATAAGCTTGGTCACTTTGCTTCCAAATGTCCGGACCGACTTCTTAAACTTCAAGAAACCAAGGAGAAAGAAGATAATGAGACACAAGTCGGTGAAGATCTTTATATGCATGAGATAATATATCTCAACGAAAAGAATGTCACACCAAACAAATTTGAAACTTTAAAGGAGGAAAGTAATATTTGGTACTTAGACAATAGAGCTAGTAATCACATGACGGATGATCGAAAGTATTTTATCAAGCTTGATGAATCAATAACCGGAAAATTATGTTTTGGGGATGATTCAAGAGTAGACATCAAGGGTAAAGGAGCGATTTCAATCCTTGATCAACATGGAGAGCCAAAAGTAGTGCTGAGTGTCTATTACATTCCAGATTTAAAGAGTAATATCATTAGTCTTGGACAAGCAACCGAGTCTGGATGTGATATTAGAACAAAAGGGGATATTTTGACAATGTATGATCAAGATGGAAAACTCATCATCAAAACTAGAAGATCACCCAATCGTCTTTACAAAGTAAAGTTTGAGACAAAAGAGGTCTCATGCTTACAATTAGCTAAGATATCGGAGTCAAGCTTATGGCATTCAAGGTTGGGACATGTCAATCTTGACACACTTCAAAGGATGATAAGAGGAAATTTCGTGAAAGGAATACCACGAATTGTTCTAGAAAGAGAGATTTGTGAATCTTGTATACTTGGAAAACAAGCTTGACAACCTTTTCCTCAAACAACTCAATATCGAGCAACAAAGAGACTGGAACTAGTACATGGAGATCTTTGTGGACCAATCGAATTGGATGAGAACAAAATATGGAATTGGAAGAATACGAGTTTTGTATCTTCAAGTCATGAATCATCACAACAAGTTGTTGGAAATTTTCTCGAGAATTTCTCAACTCTTCAAGGAGAAGATATACAAGGAAGAGTTAGTAATGAGAATGATTCGGTCGAAGAAGAAGTTGTGAAGAATGATTCAGTCGAAGAGAACTTTATGGAGGATGGTATGAGTCAAGGTGATGTTGTTTCGGATGTGAGGAGATCACAAAGGGAGACTAAGAAGCCAACCGATCTTGATGATTACATCTTACTTGCTGAGCAAGAAGGATTAAAGTTGTTGCTATGTCTAGGTAATGAACCTAAGAATTTCGATGAAGCCA
>OVBA01003470.1:0-27876 GCA_900406435.1 Lepidium aucheri | reverse complement strand
TCTGCAAACAATGGCACCATCCAAATTTTTTTATGTCGTTTTTTTCATGATTATTTTTCTTTTTGCCAATGCTAAATCTGTTCATAAGTATTTCTCTGATATACTAAAAATGTTCATATTATTTTATCATATATATATATATTAAAACTATAGTATAGATAATAATAGGAGAAATTATAAAAATACAAACTAAATACGTTAATATTTTGATTAATTTAACAGGGATTATGGGTGATTCAAGTGAATGTGAATTTAAAGGACCATGTAGGAAGAGAGAAGATTGTTACGAGAGATTTGGAGTCAACAAACCACCTTTTAAAAAAGCTTTGTGCGAACCGTATGGAAGCCATCTTATGTGTTGTTGTATCTAATTCATATTATATGTTTTTTTTTGTCAACAATTGGATCGACATGGCCCGATTCATAGCCTAGCCCACACCCTAAAATCCCTTTTTATTCTACTAGTGTAGTGGGGAGGAATCGAACCCGGTGCCCTGAGTCATTAGCTGGATCATTCTAACCACCAGACTGAGAGTAACTCAACTATTATATGTTCTACTATTGAAATAAATTATGTTATCTTAATAATATTTTAAATGTCAAATGTCTCAATATGGATTAAATACAATAATAATTAAACCCTCATTACTAATCACACACCAGATTTTGACTCCTAGTGTATCTGTCTCTAATCAAAATTTAGAACTTCTCTATTTCACTTACGTGAGATCAAATCCGACATAGAGCACCAGAAACTACATGGCATAGTTAAACTGTACCCTTAAAACAATACTGTCCAAATTTATATAAAACTCATTTAAACCAAAATTAGTATAGTTTTAAGTCCCAAAGACTCAAACAGTAATTATTAGGATAAATTAGTTTAAATTTTTCTATCTCAGAGAGATTTAGGTTTTTAACATTGTTAGTATAGACAAATAGCATGAGACGTGCATTTAGTGTTATATGATAATTGTTGTGAGAAAATATAGTGTAATCTGTATAAATAAAAAATGTTAGGATCATGATTTTTTATTAATTTCTAGTGATTTTAATTCATCTATAAAATTATATTTATTTTTGTAGTGTAAATTATAAGTATTAATTTATATTATTTTTTAATTGTTAAAATTCTTTTTAAAATAAATTGAGGAAATTTTAGATAAATCTTTTTGGATGTTATAAATCTAATAGTTTTAAAATTTATATTTTAATACTCTCTATGTTTTTTATAGTTGATATTTTAGTTTTTCACACATATTAAGAAAACATTAATTATTTTATTTTTCCTAAATAAAATATGTTTTATCACAAGTTCCAAAATAATATAACCAATCACAAATCAATCTGTAGAATTCAAACAGTCAAAAACACTAAAACACATTAAATTTTGCATAGAAATCTTAAAACATCAACTAAAATGAAACAATTATTTTTCTAAAACATCAACTAAATGAAAACAGAAAGAGTATAGTTTTGAAAACATTTTTCGAGATTACAAATACTATTGGTAAATACACTTACACAAATATACACCTAAATTCAAATATATAATTAATGATCCCAATTGTCTTATTTTAAGAGCCTATAATACTATAAAAATGAAAATCATACATTTAAAATTCAAAACTTGAAAAAAAATTTGGCTATTTTATTACATGTTGTAGAAGTGTAAATTTTGCGGGTTGACCTGTTATATATTTGGGCACTAATTCTCCAAGATTCTTGATGAAAGTAGAATAAATGTTCTGATTGAACTCATATATCAATATGAAATCGTTGCAGACTTGATCAGACTTGAGATTTATTGCAGGTTTTAATGGTGATTGAATTAATTTGTGATGGTGTGTGAACATCAATGTGATTATCCTTATATCCGGGACTGGAAAGACCAACAATCTACTATTCAAGAGAGTTTAGCTTAAACCCAAACTTGGTTATACAACAATGGTGGAGAGAAAAAATTTGAGATTCCAAAAATTAAAATCTTAGATGAATAACAGAATAAAGAGTTCGTTAGAGAGAAGAAGACTATAAATTATCTTCAAACCGAATTCAATAACCGGTATTGGTTTTTTGCGAGCAGAACCAATACCACTTGGTTTCTTCTTCTTCTACGATTTTGGTTCATTAATCTGTAACCCAACAAATTTAGTAACCAATATAAATGCTTTTGGTTTGTACTCGAATAACCGAGTGAAATGGAATCATACCAGATCCAATTTTAACATGATCCACAAATCTACGGACAAAATCTGTTGGACTTAATTTGCAATGGGTCTGTTCGTGAGACCCCCTTGTTAAAAAGACCAAAAATATATCTCAATATTCGTCCTACCAAGGACGAAGTTGGGCTTGGCCCCCGAGCATATGACATGTTTGATACCTCTAACTACAATATTTTATATATTAAAGCGGAAGACACTCTCATTTTGATCGTGCTATAAACTTTAGGATAAAACTAACATATGGTTTGTAACAACCCTTAAAAATAGGGCTAAGGTAGATTTTGTTACAGATTTATATATAAAAATTTAATACTAATAAATGTTTAAAAAAAAAGTAATAGAAATATATCGGTTATAAATTTGGTTCCTGATTTGATTCAGGTTCGGGTTTAGATTCGGTTTTTTGGATACATAGATTTAAGACCCATTTATGGTATTTTTTCGGATTTGGTTCCTCTAATTTGGTATTTTTGTTCTTTTGATTTAAGATTTAGTCAGATATTTTTATTTTTTGGATATGGTTCGGTTCGGTATAGATTGAATTCGGGTTCAATATAGATTGAGTTTGAGTTTAGAGGTGTTTTGATATAAAATTTTAGAATTAATAATAATAAAAACTCTAGAAAGCTAAAATTTGGTTCTTGATTTGGTTTTGGTTCGGGTTTGAGCTTAGTTTTTTTGGATATATTGATTTATGACTTATGTGAGTATTTTGTTGGATGGTTCCTCTAATACAGATCAATTTTGGTTCGGGCTACAGTCATTGAATCAACATCTCCAAAACAATATTTCAAAATATCAACATGGGTCTAACAACCTAACTAAATAAAATTTGAAAAACAATCAAATCCCGCATTATAACGCGGGTATAATCCTGTTTATAATTTAAAAGTACAACATAACAATTGTTTTATGAAGATAAACTATATGAATAAATGCGTACATTCATATATCAACTTAAGTATATACACATTAAGATGATTATAAATCTATAATATTAATGGACCATATATTATACATAAAGATTCTAAAAAAAATATTATCTTATTAAATTTTGTTAATTTTAACATTTTTCCGACTTAGGACCAAATAATTTTACTATTTTATGGTATTTATTATTTATTGAGTATTAATTTATTGAGTACTAATTTATAGATGTTTCAACTATATCATTTCTTTCAAAAAAATATAAGATAGACAAATGTAAAAGAACTATTTTTTTTAAACTGTAAAATCAATGAGGTCACATGCAAATCACCTGCAGCGTGGAGCAGAAACTATTGCGGGGTTGTTGAAGATTCAAGCTGAAGATAAAGCAGAATCTTATTAAAAGAAATTATGTTGAGAAGATTGGATCATATCAAGAGAGGATATAACCAACAAGTAGATTAGATCTTTTGAGACTATAAAAAGAAGCGAATTGTAACCTAGCTCTTTAAGAACTTAGCTGTAAGTTTTAGAGAGTTAGAGAATCGCTCTTAGTATTTGAAGTTTTAAGTCATCTGTTGGAGTTTAAATAGATTTAGGTTGATTTATAAGTAGAGTAACTTTCAATAAGGAATAGATATTTTGTAAAAAATGAAAGGTTGTTTAGTTTGGTATTTAAGAATTGACATTTTTTAATTAAATGATCTAAAATGCAAGTGACATTTGGTCTAGTGGTTGGTGGTAAGTCTATTAAAGGTAGGTACACATGCACAACCACTGATCGAATTCTATCGTCTACGAGATTTACGTAGAAATTTGGCTAACGGGCTGGCCTTTGTGGCCCATATTGATATTTCCGTTGACAAAAAAAAAATTAAATAATTTAAAACTAGACATTAGCTTGATCAGATCCCAAGTTTTATTGGATGAAAAGATTGGAAGTATAGAGGAGTCTGTATCTTTCAAATCTCAAAAATTAATTTAAATTATTAAAGGGGTTCGAAACTTTGAACATTCCAAAAATTTTACATTTTCAGTGTATCGTAAAGCCTTTGTACCTTCAATTTAATTAAGGTTACGCTTCTCAAACAAAAAAAACGTTTCAAACATATGACCAATAAGCATAATAAGAAATCTACAGTCAAGAGAGTATATATATGTTTACATATATAATTTGTAATTAAAAATAATAATAAGGAAAATGAAATTACAAGAAATATAACTCATGCTTCTTGCTTTCTTTTTTCTTTTGAGGTTTATGCCTTTTAAGTTGTGTGTGTCATTTAGAAATTCTCTTTGTGGAAGGAGAATCTGGTGCTTGTCTTGTGTGTGAAATCTAAAGCTAAATGCCTTAGCTCCTTTGTCAATGCTGGTGCTCCACAATAGAACACTCCTGCACATTTTTGATAATCAACATTATTTCAGTTCCACTAATCAATACTCCTGATTAACAAATCAAGATTCTTTAATGAAGATGTGAGTACTTACCAACTTTAGTATTAGGATGATCCATGGCTATGCGTTTGTAAACACTTCTCCAATTGGGTTTAGCGAAATGAGACATAACTCTTGTTCCAGAGACAATGTCGACGCCGTTCTTAGCATGGTTCAGTGACTGAAGCATATGTATAAGTGCAGAACGAGCGTCACCTTCTTCATAGACGCTTGTACAATAGTTATGCAACTCGATGATACGGTTAGTATCTCGTTCTGCGATTTCGTTCATAATGTTTTTGAACCAATCGAAAGAGTTTTGCTCACGTGTTACCCAGTAGAAGTAAGCCCTTTGAGTCCTGAAACTCTCTTTCTTGTTTCCTTGTTGTGGGCTTGTTCCGTGTTCCATTCGGTTGAGTTGGGCTTGTTCTTTGGCCTTGATGTTGTTCACAATGTCTTTGACGATACTTATCATAGGTGTAGCTCCTATCCCGAGACCAACCAGTAGAACCACCTCGTACTTCTTGTAGTCTTGTGCTGGTGCACCATATGGACCATCAATCAAAACTTTAGGGAAGCTGTACGGAAGGTTCATAGCTATTAGCAAGATATCACGCCAAAAAATCTTAATATATGTCTATTTACTAACATATTTTTAAAAATATATTAACATCTAAATAATTTAGAAATCTACACAATAATTATGTTAAATTTTTAAACTTTTTTTTATCAAAATTTAAATATATATCAATATACATATAGTTATAAAATTGAATTTTTACTATTTGAGGCCGCCTCACATGAATGTTTTAAATTAACAGGGTTAGATCCTGGTCCTAACTCCTTATGAGAATATTAGACATTTAAAGTAATGCTTACATTTTACAATAAAGTACTAAATTTTTTTATAGATATATAATTAGCAATGTTTAATAGCAAAAACCACATAAGACCAAAAAAAATTTCAAAGTAGAATACTAGATGCATAGAATAAGCATGCTTATCCAAAACAAATTATTTAGACATGTGAACACATAAAACCAACTAAGTGGCAGTGAAATGATTAGAATAAGTATGCCTGACAAAACATATTATTCTTGGCATGTGAAGACTTATTAAAACCAAAAATAAGAAGTATATGTGAAAGTATATTAGTAGACCTATGTATCTATAGATATCTATATCATGTGATACTTGTCACCAAAACACAGATAGTTACAAAGATCATATTTTAGAAGTCAGCAACTCTTAACTTTCTATAGATTTAGAAAAATAAAATAGACATGGTACAAAATATATTTTTTAAACGTTGAATATTGACAACAAAAAAAAAGAATTGACTTAGCACCGCAATTATCCGACCACATTGCAATATTTATTGGGTTGAAAAAATAAAATATTGCAAGCAGAAAGATGTACGCGGTCACAAAAACACATGGAGAAGCAAAAGAAGAGCAACGTGCTTGCATGATAAACCAAATAATGCGTCTGAATCACTTTAAATATATATAAAAAATAAAAAGTAGTGATAATTAGTTAGGTACATAAAGTTGGTTAATTTTAGGAGTTGTGGTCTTCCACCATTTTTATTATATAATGAATTAGATTGCATTGTTTGAATTTGTTACCTTCAGATACCAAACCAATGCTTTTCATAAGTGGATATCACGATTCACGATCAAAGCTTCTAGAAACTATCTTTATTCAGTTACGTGTAGAATTAAGATTTCGACGTAAGGATCATATTTTCAAGATATAGTAGTTAGGATTTTTTAACTTACTCTGGATTATTTGCACCATGCATCATGTCGGCTCTCAGCAGACCACTAACTCCTGCTGGAGGTGGCTTACACACCTGAAACAAACACACAAACCAAACACCATTCATATATATGAATCACTCTATTTATATTAGTTATAACAAAGTTGTTGATTCATTATAATTTTTTTTCTGGGAATAAACCTCAGAGAATACTCCTTTGAGAGCTCTTGTCCAATCCCCAAGAACTCTAATGTGAACGCTTAAGTAATCATCTTGTGGTGCAGAGGTGATTGAAAATGGATGCCTGCATCGCATTAATTATGTTGAACAGTAACTATTAGTGTATATGTAAAGATATTGCAGTATTATACGAAGTTATGTGGTTTTGTGATTCGTACCATTCAAATGGAGATACAGCAGCACAGTTAACAAACATGTATTGACCACTCTTGTATTTGAAGTTTTGAGGCCTTGATAAGTGCAATGCCAATACATTTCCAGGATAAACTGCTACTTTCNCAATACATTTCCTGGATAAACTGCTACTTTCCTAATAGTCACAGCCTTGATGCTTGACCTGAATGCTCTAATTAACCTTTCGAACGCATATAACACCACTGGAAACGCCAAATACATCCAGGTCTACAACAATTTTTCATGACCAAACGACTAGGAAATTAGTTCATATATGTGTTATATCTTGAGATTCGAAGAAAGGGTTAAGTAAAAATTTACCGTTTTGTTCTGCCAGTCTTTTTGAAGATACAAGTAGAATCCATGAACAATAAGAAGAATGTAGACTATGACGAACAAATGATGAGTATACCAGAAGGCATTGAAGCTAGCTAGTTTCTTTAATGGTCCTGGAAGATTGTTTAGCTTCCCTCTTCTGAACCAAGTCGTGGCTAGTGTGAAAGAAATTGCCATTAAAAGAACCATTACGAGTCCGGTTATACCTTCCACCGAGTTTACAAAATGCCAGTAGCTCTGTGGTTGCTCATCCCCAAAAAACTCTCTTAATGGCCTATATTGCTCTGGAGTAGCGTCTAATAGCCGCGGGAAGTCGCATGCCAAATGTGCCCCGCCGTGTAGCGTTACTCCAACTACAATCGCCACCGCTATAACCTATTTTTATGGGCATCGGTTTATTATAAGACATTCAAACATAAAACGTTATGGACATGTTTGTTTCTTTTTGTTGCTTACCTTGTGGAAGTTGAGATTGTCATCAAACGGGACAACAACACCAAACCTGGTCTTATTCCTAAGCCATGTGATAGTATTTCTGCAAACAGGTAAGAGAATTAAAGCCATGTTTAATTTGACTGTTTCAGCTGCACCTTTGGCCACGCACACACAAGTTCCCATTACTGGATACACAGGACTACGCTGGTACTGGATGTATTTGTAGATAAAGAGGATGGCCATAACGATGAACCATAATCCTAAGACCCAACATCTTTTCCAATTGTCTAGAACGAAGAATCTGAGGCCACGATACCATCGCTTCAATGGGTTGCGGTTAAACGTTGGCTTAAGCTTCTGACTCATCATTTGGCTCAGGTTCTTTCTCTCCCCAGTACTTGTTATAACAGACTGTGTTGCCGATTGTAAAAGCAGAGTCTCAAGACTTTCCAACTGTGTTCAATTTTCACCGCAAAAAATGCTTCAGGTCCAACCCATATAGTGGTGATTAAATTTAGCTTGTCCACAAGACAGCTAATTAATTACTTACCATGATGTATCCTATATTGTCTGGGTCCAGCTCTTCCATGATCAGTGCTGCATATTCATCTGCTCTCTTTTGTATTGTAACCAGATTGTTCGCAGAAGCACTAAGAGTGATAATCTTTGAATCACAAAAACAAGACCAGAGCAATGTTAATAGGGAAGAAGCAAAAACAAATATTTCTCTTCAGGAAATTAAGTCTTCGTTTACCTCTCTAACTTCGTCTTCCGTAAGTCTACCATCAGCATCCTTATCAACCCTGCATTTTTACATCACTTTCAGATTCACACGCAGAGGAAGAGGAAGAGAAGTAAAAGAAATGAACAAATCTGTACATGTCAAAAAATGTTTTAAGCCGAGAATCAAAGCTTTGATCATTAATTTGTTCCCAGAATTCCTTAAGTTGATCCTCATCGATCACTTCCCCTGTTATATTCCTTCGTCTAGCCAATGCGTCGAACAGTTCCAACGCAAAATCCTTTGAAGTCATCCCTGCATTATCAATGATTCTGTTCAAGTTCATAATCAAACCTTCAATGGGAAAATTTCAAAATTAAGCTTTACCTATGCATTCACCGAATTTCGCACGAATCAATAGTCCACCGGTAGTCGCCGTGATCCGATGGAACCGCTTCTCCACAGCACTCCAGCCAGCGCCACCGTCGGTTTTGCTAATGAACTTGAGTCCCTTCAATGCTTGAGCCGCGGCGGATTTCGTCCGGTCTAACTTCGGTCCTCGAGGTGGCTTTTTCGTACCACCACTCCCACCAGAGACCGATGTCAAACGCTTGAGCTCGTGAGAAACAGACGCAAGACGCTTCACCACCGTCGTTTTCTTCTCGAGACGGTTTCGTTTCAGAAGCGTTAGTTCTGGGTTCTCTTCAACACTAGATCCACCTTCCGATTTCGCGCTGTGTACAGAAACTCTGTCGTCTTGAACATCTACCGTAAGGTCCACGTATGGTGCTTGACGCGTTCTCTGACTGTTCTCCGCCATGGATCCCGAGTTCTTAGTCGCTGGCTTTTTGTAGATCGGCGGTAATTGACCACCACTCATGTGACCACTGTGTCCGGCTTCGACATCGGTGTGATTGCCTGATACTTCAAAGCTCACTCTCTGCATTATGGCAGTTTTACCTGATAATTTTTCTCGTCGTCTAAACTGACGGAGAATTCACCGGGTTAAGTAAACAAGAGACGGAAATTTGATGACAAATTCGTTGTTTCAAGTTTGAACTGTGAAGTTGAATCGGACTTCGAAGCAATCATAAACTCATCATTTGCATTTTGCAAGTCGATTCTCTCCAAAAGAAAATCAGATCAGAATGAGAAAAACACAGAAGGTTTCCGTTACTTTCTAGAGACGAGAAATCTGAGAGAAAATGAAGATTGTGTACTTGTAAGTGAAAGAAGATATTAAGAACTAGTTAGGGGAATTTTGGCTAATCCAGAGCAAACTTTTATAAACGCAGAAAAAACAATTTCCCGAGAAAATGAGAGTAATAATCCGGGAAAAAGTATGATGTTCTTATTCTCTCTGAAAACTTTGAGGGAAAGTAAACGATCTCAACTAATTTTGAGAAGACAACGTAAACAGATTGGATTATAAATAGACTGAGAGAAGTACCGAGTAAAAAAAATTTTGAAATAAGGAATTAGACGTGGCCCGACTTGGCCCACCAAATTTGTCAAAAACCATTTGATTCGGGTTGTAACGTGCATTTGTGATGCATATACATAACATCAACAATTATATATATGTTTGACAAAAAAGATAATGTGTATATATATATATATATATATAAAAATACAAAATAATCTTTATTAATTAATACATTTCCTTAGTCCAAATGTTTATTTTATAGTTTAATTGATGTTTTGATAAATTAACAGAAAAATCTGACTATATATATATATATTATAAAACATTATAGTCCACAGTTTTTTTTTAAAGTCCAAAGCCAAAGGTAAAAACTTATTTTAAAACAAAATTATTGAATGGACGTCCAGAAAATGATTATATTCAACTGTAAGAATTGAAAATACAAAAGAATTGGTTGGCAAATATCCAAATTGGATTTGATTAAAGAGAGTACAATGTATAAATTGAATTTATAAAAAACTGCCCATAGAACAAGGAGAATTCATCAGAATTGTATACAACTAATATTGATTCATACACAGTATCACTATAATCAAAGATTTGACAATAGCTGTTCATTTTATTATTAACGAAACGTTCAACCATACCTCAACTTTCATTGATACAAGTATTAACGATTCTTGTTAGAAGAAGAACAATTTGGGAGAAAAACGTTCATTGAAGAACTTTGAGGGAAAAGAGAAATTGATTCTTGGATTTTAATTGTGAAAAAGAGTTTGTTACAGAGTATATAACAACCAGATAGGAAATAAACTAAACCAATAGAACAGAAAAATACAACAAATATAATTGAACCGGACTTTGAGATAATCGGGTCTTGTATTAATGATACCCCTCTTCAAGATAGAAATGACATTGATAATAAAGTCATTTTGTCTCTTAACTTATGAAATTTCTCTAGAGGAAGAGTCTTAGTAAAAATATCTGCAATCTGATTGTTTGTTCTCACATACAGAGTTTTGATCAGACTTTGTATGATTGTTTCTCAAACTCTATGACAGTCTAAATTTACATCATTTGTTCTTTCATGAAACACTGTATTATTGGCTATGTGAATGACTGCAGAAGAATCACAGTAGAATAGAATTGCACATGTTTGAGGAACTAGAAGCTCAGAGAGAAGATTAACAATCCATTCCATTTCATTTACTCCAAAACGCATTGCCTGATATTTAGCTTTTGCTAAAGATAGATAACATGTCTTTTGTTTCTTTGATTTCCAGGAAGTGAGTATGTGCATCTGTGAAGGCCTTGAGGATGAGATCATTCTTTGCAGAGTAAAGTAAGCCGAGACCAATGGTGTTTTGCAGATAGCAGAGAACATTGTAAGCTGCTTGAAGATGAGACTGTTTTGGTGCATAAGAAAATTGACAAGTCGACAATAGATAATAGGATATGGTAAGAGATGCTCATCACTGTCTAAACAGAGTTTTAGACTTGAATCCATCGGAGTACTGCAAGGTTTGCAAGCTAAAAAACATGAATCTTCAAGGAGGTCTAATGTGTATTTGCGTTGACAAACTGAGATTCCTGCAGCTGATCTGCAATTTCCAGACTTAAAAAGTATCTCAAAAGACCAAGATCACGTAATCTAAAGTATTTTTGCAAGGAAGACTTAATATAACGTTTACGTTTAGCTATTATTATTTATAATGTTTACGTTTAGCTATTATTATATATAACATTTACGTTTATGTATTAGTGTTTATGTTTTATAATTTTTTCTTTGTTATCTATGAATATAATTTCTGAATATATACATAAATTAGCATAATTTATTGAAGAAATATAGAATATATTTATTATATGTTTATTCCTAAACATAAACTAACATATTTTTGATACAGTTATTAAAACAAACTTGACTAATTATATTAAAAAACATTCTTAAAATAAATATATTTGTTAGAAATATTGTCTAAGATATGATATTGAAACCAACAACTATAATTTGTATCAATTATACGACCAAAAAATAAATAAATTGTATCAACAAATATTGTTTAAATTTATATCATATTCGTTTCAAACATCTTCTTAATATTTCTCTATATCAATAAAAGAACATAAATTTTTGAAAGAGAAACAATCCTTAATAATAAATTTTAATATTTTAATTGCATTCTTTAAATATATGTTGTTACTCAGAATATATAAAACTAATTTAAGTAACTTAAAAAATCTATTGTTATGAACACGGATCTAACAATCTAAATAAACACAGATATAAAAATTCGAATAAATATGGTTCTAAAAAGTTAAACGAACACGAGTCTAAAAACCTAAATAAACGTAGAATGAACATGAGTCTAAAAATTTAAATAAACACCGATTTAAAACCAAAATGAACACAAAGCTAAAATCTTAAATGAACATGAGTAAAAAAAAACTAAATAACAATACTGCTTGAATTTCTGTCAATTTCATCTCAAAATATAACAATATACATATTGTTGGAGGTGGATCCGAGATCCCACTTCGATCCACGGGAAACAACGGGTCAAATACTAAAGAACAAACAAGTTGTAAGCATTAAGGTTTCAACTCCGATATTATCATCAACTCGGCACTGTCTCATCTCAGAAAATTATCCAAACTTGAAGAGAAGTTGGATGACACGTCAGCAAAACAAAGAAATTGTGAAATTTTCCTATTCCAGCATGGAAAATTTCCCTAAATCAAGCGTCAATCTTACCAGATTCAATCTTAACAACACAATTGTAAATCTTCCTTTATTTTTTCTACATATAACCGCTTCTATGACCTATAAGTAGAGGCGCAATCCTTTGAAAAAAGGATAGGCTTTTGGACATACTACAAGCTAATAAGAACACTATAGCCGACAATCATCTCTACTCGTTTAAGTTAACTACTCTTGGTCCAATCAAACTCACAAGTGTCCTTGCCCATTCTCTCCCACTCTTTTGATCAGGAACCTTGGATTCTAATACTGTTTGTAGTAGATCCGGTTCCAATAGTTGGCGCCGTCTGTGGGGAAGATATCAAAGGACATCTTCACACAAGCACGAGAAAGTTCTGAGCAAGAAAGGATGGTTGAAGGCGAAGTCACCATCAGTTCACCGGAATAGAGGGAATCTCACCCTCAAGAATACGTCGACCTAACAAACAGGTCAATTCTGAATTCAACTCGGACTCAGGAGGAGAACCGTGAAGAACCTCACGAAGATACTGATCTTCCGCTACCGCCTCCGGGATCACCGTCAGTCGAAACCCTAGTGTCCAACCTGATTGTGAAGCACAAGGCTTCCGATCAAAGAAATACAGAGAGATTTGACAGACTCAAATCTCCCTTGAATGAAAGTAGTCTCCCGGCTACACAGGTCAATAGACCACATGTAGAGGTACTCGCCAACGTTCAGAAGAACTTATTCAGAGGAATACCGTGTCCACAGCCAGCAAACACCTCGGTACAAGATCACTCTACAATGCAAAGCATGCCTGGACACCATGCCCATGCAACTCTGGATGTTGCGATCGTGTTGAAGATGATGGATGACATGAGGTTGAAATTCCATTAAGCTACCAGCTCGGCGCCCAAGAAAGGAAGAATCCTAGCTCAAGCTCAAAATTTGCCATTCGCATCGAGGTTAGGAAGGGTCTCAGTAAACAGAGGGTTGCAACTTTGATGCCCTTCTTACGATGGGAACACAAATCCAGTATAGTTCATGAGCGCATTCAAAGTCATGATGAACGAGATGAACTACACCTTGGACAGCAAAGACACAACTTACTGCCAATACTTTGCTGAGAATTTGACCGGTGACGCCTTGGTATGGTTCACCAAGTTGCCAGCCATGTCAATTAAGAGCTTCAACCAACTCGTCGAGTTGTTTATGAAGCAATATGCCTTATTCGTCAATCAGGATACCTCAACCGCCGAGTTAAGATCCTTAAGGCAAGGCTTTGATGAGCCCCTAAAGCCATACATCGGGCGCTTCAAGAAGATCCTGACAAAAGCTAAATTCAGTGACAAAATAGCCATTAAAGCCCTCCGAACTGGAATGGTAACCGACAAAGCTCTCAAACGGGACCTTTTTGTAAATCGTCCCATCATAGACTCAGATGCTCTTTGTAGAGCAGCGAGACATGCAGACTATGTGGAGGAAAATCAAATCCTCTTACAGAACCAAGATAAGCAGCACAACTCGTTAACAAAAGAACCGAGAAAAGGGCACTATGAGCCAAGACAGCACAATAGAGGAAAAGCAAACTCAGCAACAACTTTTTAATTTGGGGAGAATAGTAGCCCATATAGTAGGCCATTCAATAACACCTACAACCGAAACTAGTATTGCGAATTTCACAAGAAAGCGGGTCACTCGATCTCAAAGTACAAACAACTAAAAGAATTCCTTGCTGTGAATTTCAGCAAAGGAGAACTGGAGGTTTCTGAAAAAGAAACTCAAATATTCAAAGCATAAAAGCGGAAAAAAGCCGAGTTGCGAGAAGCCGCTTTCAAGTCAGCAAACCCGAAGGGCGACACTTTGGAAGCAGTTAAGCAACAAAAACTAGTCGGGGACAATGATGAATCCGGTGACCCACGGGTTATAGTTGGTGTAGTCATGGATGGATTAAAGTTCTATGACGTAACCATCCATTCGATCAAGAAATACAAAAGGAGAATAATTGCTTCAGTCAACCAGGAACCCCTAGGGGTGAATATGCGGGTAGTGGACTCGGCGATAACATTCATGGCTGAGGATGTTATAGGAGTTAGTTTTCCGCATAATGACCCTATAGTCGTCAAACTCCAAATTATCGACTGTGATGTTTTGCAAATTCTCATCGATACTGGGAGTTAGTTGGATCTAATATTTATGGAAACTTTGACAAAATGGCACTGCCAGACGTTCGGCTCAAACCTATGGATAGAACTTTGACCGCATTTGATGGAAGTACAATCAATGCAATCAGAATAGTGAAGCTAGCGGTCTGAGTTGTCAGGATTACGAGATGGATCAAGTTACTCATTGTAGACAAACCGCCAATCTACTACATGATCCTAGGAACACCATCGGTACACACAATGAAGGTTGTTCCATCAAGCTATCATCAATGTGTTAAAATTCTGACAAGTGAAGGAGTTTACACACTTAAAGGAGATCAAAAGATGTCTAAGACTTGTTTCATCGCCATGTTAAAATTACGTAACAAGTCATGCATGATCAAAGAATCAGTATAAAGCAAAGGGTTATCTGAACCACTTTCTCCTGAAAAACCAAACTGATCAACTGTTGAACTCGTCAACATTGATTTGATAGACTCGTCAAAATGTGTAAGCATCAGAGTTGACTTAAGCAAGCCAATCAAAGACAAGTTAACTTAACTCCTTGAAGATAATGTGACAACATTCGCATGGACAACAAGTGACATGCTTAGGATCAACCCAGCAATTGCAAGCCATAGGATAAATGTCGATCTGATATACAAGCCAATCAAACAAAAGCGAAGGAAGCTCAGACCAAAAAGAACAAAAGCCGTAATCAATGAGGTCAAAAAGCTAATTGAAATCAGGTCCATCACTGAAGTTCAATATCTGAGTGGCTAGCCAACCCGGTAGTCGTTCCAAAAAAGAATGGAAAGTGGCGAGTATGTGTCGATTTTATAGTCCTGAACAAGGCCTGCCCTAAGGATAGTTTCCCATTGCCAAACATCGACCTAATTGTCGAGGCAACCGCAAGGAACAAACTTCTTTCATTTATGGACGCTTTCTCAGGATACAATCAGATTAAGATGCATTCTGACGACATGGAGAAAACCTCGTTCATCACGGAGCGAGGAACTTATTACTACAAGGTCATGCCATTTGGGTTAAGGAACACGGGAGCAACCTATCAGTGGTTAGTGAACAAGATGTTTGCCGATCAACTCGGGCAAACAATAGAAGTATACATAGACGACATGGTGTTCAAGTCATTAAAGGCGGAAGACCATGTTGATCACTTAGCACGTTGCTTCCAAGCACTATTCGAGTATCAGATGAAGCTCAAGCCGGCAAAATGCATTTTCAGGGTTACTTCAAGAGAATTCCTTGGATACATAGTCACTCAAAGGGGAATCGAAGCTAACTCAAAACAAGTTACGACAGTCCAAGAGTTGCCTTCTCTAAAGAATAAATGGGAAGTACAAAGGCTGACAGGTCATATAGCGGCCTTAATCCATTTCATATCATGTTCAACAGACAAATATCTCCCATTTGACAATTTTCTGCGTAGAAACAAGAATTTCAAGTGGGTCGAGACTTGCAAAAAAAGATTTTTTCGAGTTGAAAGAGTACCTTTCAACACCACCAATCCTCACAAAACTAGAAAACGAAGAACCATTGTACTTATATGTTTTAGTTTCTACATTAGCAGTAAGTGGTGTACGAGTCCAAGACGACAGAGGAACTCAGTATCCAATCTTTTACATCAGCAAGTCGTTGGACAGAGCTGAGTCTAGATACCCAACTATATAGTAACTTGTGTTAGCAGTAGTTACTTCAGCAAGGAAGTTACGACCTTACTTCCAGTCTCACACCGTATAGTATTAACAAATCATCCACTATGAACAGTATTGCATAGTCCAAACCAATCAGGGCGATTGACCAAGTGGACGATTAAAATGAGCGAATACGACATCAAGTTCAAAGGACGAACAAGCTCGAAGTCTCAAGTTTTAGGCCACTTCATAATTGAGTTAATCCCTGATCTAGAGCCTCTAGAGTCGGCCAAAGCTCCTTAAACATGGAAGATATATGTAGATGCATCTTCTTCACACCACGGCTCGGGAGTTGGTATCCGACTAGAGAGTTCAACGGGCAAAATTCTAGAATAATCATTCCGACTTGTATTTCCGGTATCCAACAACGAAGCTGAGTATGAAGCACTAATCACAGGAATAAAGTTGGCCAAGGAAGTTGAAGTTACCAAAATTGATTGCTATTGCGACTCCCAGCTAGTCATGAACCAGGTTAACGGGGGGTAGGATACGAGGAATGATCGAGTGGAAGCTTATTTTAAAGTTGTTAAAGAGCTGATCAAGGATTTGAGATTCAAGATCAACAAAGTCTCTAGATCTGAGAACACCTCACTGACGCTCTAGTAGCTCTCCCGTCCACAACAAACCCCATTCAGAGACGAATAATACCAGTAGAGAGTATAGATCGTTCGAGTATAAGGTTATCAAAAGGAGACCTCAAACTTGTCTTGGTAATAGACGACAGTCAGGACTAGTCAGATACCAAGATGGCAAACGCCAAGCAGATCAACAAACCAAAGGTAGATTGGCGAGACGAGATTCTTGCATACATTCTTGACGACAAAATGCCAGAGGATAGATGGGCAGCTCGCCGTCTAAAAGCCAAGTGCACCTTTTACGCCCAAGTCGGCAAAACTTTTTATCAAAGAAGTACAAACGGAGTATTACTTACTTGCGTTCACGACAATGAGATTGACGAGATCATCAAAAAGATGCATGACAGAGTTGGAGGAAACCACAACAGTGAAAGAACACTCATTCAAAAGATCAGAACACCTGTCTCTTACTAGCCGACTATGGTAAAAGATTGTGCTCAATACACCGCTAAATGTGACAAATGTCAGTGACATGGGCACATCATCCACACTCCAACCAAGGAGCTAGCCTCAGCAGTCATGCCTTATCTGTTTATGTGATGGGCAATGGATATAGTCGGACCATTACCATCATCACGCCAAAAGAGATTCATGTTTTTCATGACGAATTATTTCTTAAAGTGGGTCGAGGCAGAGGCTTATTCTCAGATCAAGGATAAGGATGTGATCAAATTTGTATGGAAGAATATCATCTGTCGGCATGGTCTACCTTACGAGATTGTGATAGATAATGGATCGCAATTCGTCTCTGCAAAACTCACCAACTTTGGTGCCAGATGGAATATCCGAGTAAGAAAGTTAACTCCATGGAACCCATAAGGAAACGGTCAAGCAGAGGCCACAAATAAACAGATTCTCGACAGATTGAAGAAACAACTTTCCGAAAAGAAAGGAAACTGGGCATTCGAGTTGGATGGCCTATCATCACATCAAACTACACCTAGACGCTCGACTGGATGAACTCTATTTTCCCTTTCTCATGGAATGGAAAACAGCATTGATGACTTGGAAGAAAAACATGACAAGGCATTTCTTCGAGTACAAAACTATCAACAACAAGCCGCAAAGTATTACAATAAGAAAGTACGCGGATGACACTTTGTGGTAGGGGATCTCGTACTTCGGAGGTGTTAGAAAACATGGCTGAACTTAACGCCAGGAAACTCGGCACAAATTGGGAAGGACCGTACATCATCTATGAAGTCATAAAACAAGGAGTTTAGAAGATTGCTACTATGGATGGGGCAACGATTCCTCAAAGTTGGAACTCTATTAACTAGAAACGATACTACTACTAAAGGTTCGCCAACTCAGAGAATTAGATGTGTTACTTGACACATCTCTATTTACTTAATTATATACAGAAAATTATGTCTTGGCTTGATCCTTTCAGGGTACGTAGGTAGCCTTCAGGTCCTGCTAGAACTATATAAATATTTTATAAGACCCTAGTCGGGCTCAAAAAAGAAAGGTTACACCATAAAGTCCTTAAAGTTATGAGACAATATAAATTCTCGGTTTATCAAACGCAAGTTCTTACATTCAGAAGAGTCTTAAAATCTCGCCGAACTTAACCTCGAAAAACTTCACCAAGTCTAATCTCGAGAAACCTTATAAGGGCCTAATCATTATCTTTAAGCCGAGTCTTAAAAACTCGCCGAGTACAACCTCGAAATGCTTGAACAAGAATTTGATTCTTACTCCTAACTCAAATCTAAAAGCAAATTTTTAACAATACGATGACATGTTCTCATAACACTAACAAGAACCTCGTTCTCGTAAAAAGACAAAGCATAGCTTTGTACAGATCTTTTGAGATTAAAATCTCACAAAACGACGAAACTTAGTTTTGTATAGAGTTGAAAAATGCATTCTTTCCTAACGACAAAGCATAACTTTGTACAGATTTGTCGAGATTGAATTCTCATAAAACAACGAAACATAGTTTTGTACAGAATAGCGAGATCAATTCTCGCTCGAAGACAAAGCATAGCTTTGTACAGATTTTTTACGAGATAAGAATCTCAACAAAGACAAAACCTAACTTCTGTACATATAGTCGGAAATTATTCAAAAAAAGTTTTACGAATACAGTTTCTGAGATCGAACTTCTTAAAACTTAAACTGAGTCTTAAAACCTTAACTTCAAAAGATGCATAATGAAAATTCTCTTCCCAAACTAAAACGAGATCAAACTCTCTAACTGAAGAAGAAACTTGACTAAATGCGCAAAGACAAAAAAAAAGGATTTTGGGAACTGGAAGTCGTAAAATAACAAGTCAATCGTTTGACGAATTTTCATTATACAAGTCATAGTCGAATATCGTACTTCATAATAACTAATGATGTTTCATTTATACAAGAAAAATATTTACAAAGAAAAATAGTGATTACAAAGAAATATATACAGTTATCAAAAAGCCAAGCAGCGGTTACAAAAATAAAGACTACGACAAAACCCAGGAAAATTACAGAGCTTATGTGAGTCTAGTTTCACCAACATTGGAAGCCTCACCCACCTCAAAAACAGAGACGACCAAGTCTCCGGGAAGTAGCGGCGTCAAGCTTTCCCTATTGACGAGTCCCTTAAACTCGTCCATTTTAATGGTCATCAAGTCGGTGATCTCAGGAGGGATATTGACTGCCCGAGAATCAAAACTCTCCTTCATGGAGTCCAACTTGGCTTGCAATTTCTGAGCCTCGTCGCTAGCTTTCTCAGTAGTCTTGAATGCGGCATCCTGATCAAAGTCGACATAGTCAAGCAACTCAGACAAAGCCGCATTTTGTTCCACTAATTTGAGGACGTTTTCACGCTCTAGCCTCAACTCGTCCTTAACACAAGCGAGCTCCTCTTTGGCAGCAAAAAGCTTAGACCAAGTCTCCACCACTTCAAGGTAGTCCGGAGCAACTCGATTAGCGAAAGATGAGTTCCTCCGAGTACTGCTCTCAAGGTTGGCAACAGATCTCACACGTTCCAACATAATGCTGTTCAAGCAGGCGATAAACTGCAAATACATTGGAAAAATAGAAGTTAGAAAACAAAGAAACCTAATAATATGAAGCGACATTCATAAGTCAATACGAACCCATAAAAGCAAGTACGCAGTCTCTTCATACTCCTTGTGGTTCTTCATCTGATCCAGGGAGGGGAAGCGCTCCAACGAAGTCCTAATCTAACTTATTAAGTCAGTGCACTCTGTCCAGAACTACAGAATCGAGCGAAGATTAGTGTGGTTGTGGTTAAAACAGAATTCGGGAACACCCCTACTCTTTCCACAAGAAGCGCACGTGGAACCACTCCTACCGGTTCTTCTAAGAACCAATCCTCATCGGCGGATGTTTTTGCAAGTCGCAAATTATTCGCGACCAGACTCGGAAGGGACTTTCACGATATCCCAATATGGAGCAGTAGAGGGTCTAAAAACCCTAGAAGGCCCTCCATCAAGCACGGAATTCACACCAGCTTTAACATTCGGAAGTTTGATAATAAAAGAGTTAAGACAAATTTGAGAAAACTCAAAGTCTGAAGAAAGTAAAAAGCAAAGCCGGAAGTCGCTTAGAGAGATTGAAGAGATGAAGTGAGTGCTTAAAGTAGAAGAAGCACGGTATTTGTAGAAAATTACCGGAAGCCGAAACGGCGCCAAACAGTAATTATGACCAAGTGGCGGAAAATCAAAGCAATGCCACAAGGTAATAATTTATGACTCGCGTTAAACTAAGGCGACTGTCTAGAAAAGCATGACACTCGATCTGACACATAAACCGAAGATTCTGGAAGTTGGAAAACCTCTCGACTCAAAAATTTGGCACCAGAATTTTCCGGGTTAGGGGAGGACAATTGTTGGAGGTGGATCCGAGATTCCACATTGGTACACTGGAAAAATAGGGTCATATACTAAAGAACAAAACAGTTGTAAGCATCAAGGCTTCAACTCTGATATCATCATCAACTCGGCAAAGTCTCTTCTTGGAAAGTTCTCCGAACATGAAGAGAAGTCAGATGACACGTCGGCAAAACAAAAAAATTGAAATTTTCCTATTCCGGCATGGAAAATTTCCCTAAATCTAGCGTGAATCTTACCAGATTCAATTTTATCAACAAAATTGTAAATCTTCCTTTATTTTCTCTACATGTAACCGCCTATATGACCTATAAATAGAAGCACAATCCTTTGAAAAAGGATCAGCGTTTGGATATACTACAAACTAATAAGAACACCGTTGTCGGCAGTCATCTCTACTCATTTAAGTTAACTACTCTTGCTCCAATCCAACTCATTAGTGTCCTTACTCATTCTCTCCCACTCTTTTGATCAGGAACCTTGGATTCTAGTACTGTTTGTGCTAGATCCGATTCCAACACATATCACTCATTTCCTTTAAAATTTTGAATATTTTAGATTTTATTATTTCAGGTTTACTAAAAATTATAAATTTATGTCAAATGAACAAATCTTAAATTTAAAAGTTAAATTAATTTGGGTCTAACAACCTAAACAAACACGAGTTAAAAAACTTAAATGAACACGAGTCTAATAACTTAAATGAACAAGATTAGAATCTTGGGCATGATTTATTTTTTGCGAAGAAAGAGAAAAAAGAGTACAATTATTACATGAAGCTTCTGAAAAAGGTATTACTAATGCCAATTATCTTTATAGTGTCACTCTACTATACCTTGGAAGAACACCAAAAATAAAAGGTGTTGAACTACTTTCTCCTTTTATCATGCCTATGTTAAAAGAATGCTCTAGTGGTTTTTTGGAATATGATGTACACATATGTTAAGGATAAGTGTTCATGTTTGGATGAACATGCAAAAGTTATTGGGGAAGTTGAAGACATCAAAACGTCTATGGTGTGTGAAATTTGCATATGAAATTATAAATTTTGGCGTCTCATGGATAATGGATAGTAACTATTTAATAAGGAATGCACTTTAGTACTTAATTATGTTAATCGTTTATTTGTTTCCTTTTAAATTTTTCCTTATTTTAATTTTATGTTATTTGATTCTATTTAAAATTTCATTCGAATTGATTTATTTTATTAGTCTAAAAGTCTCCTAGTGGCCCAATATAAATTACTTCAATCATATAAATATAAAATTTCTACAATAAATAAATTTGGTAAGGATTATTTTTTTCATACAAATAGTTATATCTCAATAACCATACATGGAGTCAAAGTAAAATATAAAGAATCGTAACACCATCAAAAAAATTAATAAATAAATACAATATTATATCGTAAATCTAACAAACAAAAAAAGTACATAAAAAGTAAAATAATTAAAAAATTAAAGATAATAATCAATTAACAAAATTATATATAATAAAAGTAAAATATATTAAAATAAATACTATATGCATTTAAAACCCCCCCCCCCAAAATGATCATTTTATAAATTCTGATGTGTGCATTCACAAAAAATATAGATATTAAATATATTTTAAAATAAAAACCTATATAATTATATTACAGAAAATTTAATCTTGTGCATTGTACAGGTAATCATCTAGTATATTAGATAGAGTGACCTCAATGTTCGATCTGTGATATGTTACCATCTAACATGCCCTCTCGAGATGATAGATGGTTTAACCTAACATTTCAAAGCATCATGACAAACGCATATCATAATGCATGCCTTGTTGGGCCAAGATCGTAGGCTCTGATCTCATGATAAATTATGGGCTTCCAACTCAAAACCAATTGGTATTAAGTGTATTGACTCTTAGATCATATATTTTAGGTCATAGTGACCACAACTTTCAATGTGAAATATGTCACCATTCCTCTCGAGACGATATGTGGTATAACATAACATCTCAAAGCACCACATTAAACGTATATCATCATGCATGTCTTGTTGGGCCAGGATTGTAAGCTCTGATATCATGATGAATTATGGACTTCCAACTCCGAACCAATTGACATTGAGTGGATTGACCGTTATATCATATATATAAGGATAAAGTGACCACAACTTTTGATGTGAGATATCTCACCATCTAACATGTCTTCTCGAGATAATATGTAGTATAATCTAACACCTCAAAGAACCACAACAAACACATATCATCATGCATGCCTTTCAGGGCCAGGATCATAGGCTTTGATACCATGATAAATTATGAGCTTCCAACACAAAACCAATTGGCAATGAGTTGATTGACGCTTAGATCATATATTTTAGGTTAGGGTGACCCAAATTTCGATGTAGAGAGTTGCATATTTTCCTTTCTTTGAATCTTTTTTAGGTGATTTTGGTCCATTATGGAGAAGTAGAACCTTGGAGATGAATGAGTAAGCAAGATGATGGAATGATGATTTAATAAATCAAAGAGAAAGGGCTTATGGACCAAAATGTTGACATATGCTCAACAAAAGGTTGATGAAGTGTGCACGATGGATGAGAAACTTTCTTTAATGTTTCATCGACCTAGTGCTCAACAAAATCGATCGAGAAAAACCTTCTCGTAAACAGAATTGGATGAAATTTTGATACAAGATAGCCATGCGAGTTAGTTTTCATTTTGAGCTAGTTTGAAGACATTCGGAAAATATGACGATTTTACTCGAGATAGGTCATTATGATTAGAAAGCTATTCCAGCAACCATAACCTCGACAAAAGAGGTCGACAAAGTGAACCAACAAATTCTCTTCAAAATTTCGTTGACCTCAAACCAATGAAAGAGATCAAAGAATCCAACAAATGGTTGAGACGTATCTTCTAGAAATTTTCATCGACCTGATCCCAATTAAAGAGATCGATGAAGCAATCAGTAACCTTCATCGACCTCTGCTCAATATTTCAGACTAATATTTTGACCTTACCAACATCAAACATTCACACGTCTTTATTTTGTTTGGGTTTGTCCTGGTCTATCTAATTTGTTTTTAAGAGACTTTTAACTTAGCTTTAGGAGCTTTTTCTTTTTGTGATGTTTTTCATAAATTCAGTTTCAGAAATTTTTAGAGATTTTGTACGCTTCAGAGAGAAGAATTCCGCACTCTAAGGATTTACTGAGAAGATTTATGAATCCTATTTAAATTCTTTTGCAATTTTATCACGAGTTTATTCCTTTCATCTTCTTTGTTAATTTCTATCATGCTTGAGTAGTTTTTCAATCATGTTTAAGGTTTCTAGGAATTTCATGGATTAATTAGTTAGATCCCAATAGAGATTATCTTTGGTGTTCTTCATCTAAATTTGATGTTAAGGCAAATTGTGACCTTATCAAACTGGAACTTTAATAAGTGTCTAGAATTGTAGGTTCGAACGATAATTTAGAAATCTAGGTTGCTAGATATAGTAAACGATGCCACAATAGTGGATTTGATATATAGTAGTGTTTCAAGTTCAAGAACTATTTTAAATTGTTTTCCGAATAGTGGTCTAGCTATAATCCTGATCTCATGTGTATTCTCTCAACTTGATGCTTTTTAATTGAATTACATTGTGTAATTTCATTGCAATCATTCATTGAATCACAACAATCTTATTGGTTCTTAGCTTTCATTCCAAAGATTGATAGTGTAACACTTGGTCCTTGTGAATTCGATCCCTAGAATACTACTTTGTTTACTGTGCACTTGCAGTAAGATAGTAGGATTACAGGGTTAAAACTCTATGTATCATATTATATAGGGAACAACATTGTTTTCAGTGGCTTATGGTAATAACATTTGAGAAATTTTGAAAAATATATATTTGTGTTGTTGATTTATGAATTAACAATGAAAGAGTTTTGTTTCCGTATACAAGTATTTTTGGTTAAGTTTTTAAGTTCATATCTATACTATTCCTACCAAAGCTAAATTCTGAGAACATGTATAATCCGTATAATATTGCTTAGAGTTTGGGAGATTTAGGCTATGGACCTGCACTTTGACAAAAAAGCGTCTAGTCTTTTTTTCAATAATAATTAGATTGATAAGGTCTCATCCATAGCCAAATTGCTCCAACTGAATTAGAGTGAGATTCGAACTCACCACCTAGTATCAAGTTAAAGAAGGGGCAAGCCAACTGGATTATTTGTTTCTTGGCAAAAAAACACGTTACAATTAGTTCAAATATTTAACTTATGCAGCATGTTCATTCCCATGGGTGGACAAACCCACCATTAGGATGGATCAAGTGTAATTATGATGGCGCACATCACCTTGGTAATATTCTGTCAGGCATGGGCTGGATCATCTGAGATCATCTTGGTACGGTACTTAATTGTAGAACAAGAAAATTTGAAAGAAAACATTTCGTTGAAGAGGCTCTGATTTGGGAGATTCAATCAATTTTGGGGTTAAGGTACTCCACTGAAAATTTGAAGGGGATAATACACAAGTTTTCTTAGCTATCACTTCCTTTTCACGGAATCTATGACTAAAGCGATATGTTTCCACCATCTGTCAATGGTAGCAACTTTTTAGTTCCATGCGTTTTACCTCCTGGTCTTCACGACAAGCTAGTGGGTATGCTATTTTCTTAGTAAACATATATTATCGTATTTAGTAGCGGACATAGGAAGGTAACTCGTGGAATTGCGACATACAATTTTTTTTTGGGTTTATTTTTTTTTACATTTTTCAATTTATGAATTTTTTAATATTAAATATCATATTAAATATCATATTAAATATTAATATGAACTCTCTTAGATCGAACTTGCTTAGTTGAGAACAAAGATGAGATAGGTCTTGATTCCTCCTAAGATGTCAAGTTTGATGGGTTGAGGCAGCACAACATGGATGGAAATCCATTGCTAAACCAATAACCCTTTAGATATGACACATCAAAGAATTCGAAAACTCATATTTGACACACTGAGTTCGGTTTGAGTTGGATATATCACACCAACTAGAGAATTAAAGAGAAACATTTTTTGTATTTAGATAATCCGTGTTGTTTGTGTTTTACAAAGAAGCAATGTACTTAAATAGAGAAAAGAGCCCACAAAAATAAACTAGAGTTTCTTAAAAATATGGGCCTAAAATAATGGATCTTTTGTTGGTGCAGCCCAAATGCCTCATTAAAATTTTTAGTGAGAAAACTTATTGGGACAAAACCTACTAAAGGAAAAAGAGTGCATTCAGACTATACGTCCACATGCTAGCCTTCTTGAATACTCATGGTAAGAATCAAGGTATGTTAAACTTGAGGTTCTTCGTGTGTCTGAATTTGAGCAAGTAGTCCTGTAATGACTTTGTTGAATAACTTCAATCTGAATCGAGTCATTGGACCAGTTAGAACCGTCATTACATCTCCGTTTGCATCTCCCTCCTCATCAAAGTCTTTGCTTGAACTGACAATCGATCAAACTTGGTCTTGGCCGCATCAAATATGGTTCTACATCTGCGATGATCGTATTCAACTCAAAGATGGGAGTTGTATCATACTTGCTGTGCTTTTCTAAGAACCTTTGTAATTTGTGATTCAGATTGATTAATAATGTGATAGTTGGCAAGAAAAAATATTTTTATATATTTTACTTCTTATTCCAAGTGATGCATCTTATTATATAAAGAAGGGTTTCTCAAAGTTAGCAATTAACAGGATCTTTCACGTGTCAGATCCAATGATCCAAAATTTTCCTCGATTTATTTATTTTTAAAAAACTAGATAAAATATATCTCTTATATATTAAAAATATAGCATTAACTTAAATACAGTGTTATATTGTTTGTTTTGGACTAGATTGTATTGTTACTAAGAAATATTATTAAATAATATTTGTCACACAATTATATTCTGATAAGATTTTATAATTAATTAATTAATTAATTATTATCTAGATTAAATATTATTAATTAATTAATTATAAGAGATTATCTCGCCTACGAGATTATCATAGTTATATCCTTATCCTACGAGATTATCATAATTATATCCTTATCCTAATCGATATTAATTAAAAATAATACTCCTAATCCTAATAGGAAAACTAATAAACAACATCTATATAAGACCCGACCTACCTAGAACAGTTATCATAATTCTCATACGATTCGAAATTAAGATTTGAATATTACAATTATCACAATTATCACAACATCTATTTTACCATTTAAGATTTGATTTTTGTTGGTTTTAAAAAAATCTCTAACCAATTAAGATTTGAATTTTAATTGTTAAAAATAAAATTTTAACCAATTAATATTTGATTTTTGTTGATTTAGAAAGAGAAATTAAAATTTTATTTTTGCTGGTTTTAAAAAGAAATCTTTAATTAATTAAGATTTGATTTTCATTGGTTTTTTAAAAGTAAATCTTTTGTTGAGATTTTGATAAGAACCTTAATACAATTTTGTTTATTCTAACAAATAAGTTTTTTGGATTTTAATAAGAAATTTAATTTAAATATTATTGGTCAACGCAATAAAAACAACAAAAAATATTGTATTGAGATATTCCTAATCCAAATATCTATATATAATAAAACTGTAGCGTTAAGAGATTCATATATTTTATAATAAATTAAAAAAATTATTTCTTGATAATATTTGATAATATTATTTGACTAATTTTTAATAATACTTTTATTTACATAATATTACCAATTTAGGGGAATATTACCATCTTCTCCTTTTCTCTTTGTTTTTCTCGACAGAGATGATAGTATGATATCTCTAATCAAATAAAAAGAATATCAAGAGTCAATTAGTTTTCAAGGGTATAATAGAATTTAATATGTTTCCTTAACTTGTGTGCAAAATGGTAGAATGACACTTATTATGAAACAGAGGGAGTACAAGTTTTTCCTACAACTCGAGCTTACCATATTTTTACTCATAACTTCAAGTTCTCTTACATGTACACAACCACAACCAACAGATATTCTACCAGATTATGTGTTCGGATTAAAATTGGTTGATTACCTTGAATTACTTGAAAGAAGACTTAAAAACATATATCTTATACGTAAGTAATAATTTTTTTAAAAACTATTATTTTTGATTGTAAGTATTAATTATTAAAAAATAATAATATTTGTTA
>OVBA01003469.1:0-27878 GCA_900406435.1 Lepidium aucheri | reverse complement strand
CGGTTAGGTAGGTTATACTGGGTTGTATTTAATTTATTTATGAATTTTTTTAAAAAAATTAATATTATTTTAAAATTATTCTATTTCTGTGTTTTTTATCAATTTTTTATTTTATTATATAAATATATATATTTATATTTATGTATTTATAAAAAAAAAATTTCCTTTGACTTTTTTTTGTATTTTTCCGATTTTTTTTGAATTTTTTGAATTTTTTTGGTTTATTTTTAAAAAAATCTGGCCATACACGTGTCGCTTAAATCGACCGTATACGTGTCGATTTAACCGTTGACTTACGGTATTAACGGTTAATGTAGAAATTGGCCAAAATTAGAAAGTTCCTGTAATTTTTTTAAATTTTTAAGCACTATTTGACATTTAAGATAAGTTCAAAAGTTCATTAAAAAATAAGCACTGAAATAAAAGTTCATTAAAATTTCGACCCTTTTCCCGCTTTTTTTTGTATGATTAACTTTTCTTAGGCTTGTCACCGACGGTCAATAGAACGTTCGCAGACCAGTTCATCTAAGGTCATGTTTAATTAATCTAAATTCGAGAATTAATCGATAGATTATTTCTTAAACAAGTTGAAACGCAACGTAAGCAACCTACAACAATCCAATGTATTCTAATCTGGCTCAACAATATTGACTTATTCTATATATCCATTAACTATAATTCTTTTGTGTTTCTGAATCAACAAATAATTATTTTACCTATTCAAGCTGTCGAACCTGAAAATCATGTTTTATTTGATACCAATATAGTTTTAATTGGAAATAAACACATTATTTTAACTATTGCTCATGGTCTACTTTGGATTCTATCAAAGCATCAATCCGTCTAGTAAATTTTCGACTTCGCTAATTCTTAGCCTTAAGATAATATTAACATTCACAAGTTCAAAATGAACATAATGAACATCTCAACAATGCATCAAAAGAGAAGAGAACAGTCAGAACCTCAAACAGATTGCTGCAATTAGATAAAAGATGGGGTCTTACAAAAAAAGAAAGAAAAGCATTCACTTTCTCAACCTTGCTCTCTTATATATAACATCATTCTACTTAAAACCATCTGTAATATATATTATTTATATATCTATATATACTTAGAAACTAGATTCTTATCACAAGAGTTAGCATCACAAGATCATATTAATACTTTGAGGAACTTAGAAGACCTTAAGAACACAAGCTGGCTTTGTCGTTGTCTTCATCAGCCTATTCTGTGTCTGTTCTCTCTGCCTTCTCTTAAGCTTCTTCCTCTTCGGTATTCGATCTCTGCATCAGAGCTTGAGATGGGATAGCTTCTGCTTCCTTTTACAGAACCCACTCTTGATAATAGAGCTTCTTCATCCGCATGGATACGGCGGTTTCTTGGTTTATGATCTGAGATACACAATATGATACAATTGGCATACAATGAAGCAATTCATGGTAATGACTATGCAAAAGGTGAATAAGATTTATGTGACAATACTCACCTTTGTAGCCATTTGACGCCTTTGGTGAATGGAATTCTAGATCTTGTGAATCAAGATCAGCTTCTGATTTGGAGCTCGTTTGACTCAGCAAATTTGCTTCTCTTCTAAGCAGTTTTTGTCCATCACTTGGAGAGTAAGCCACTCGGGTCAAAGATTCATCCATCACATCAGTGATCTCTACATACTGACTAGTTGTTATGATTTCATCTGCACTAAATCCAAAAGAGGCCCTGTAAGCTTCTAACTCCTCCATATCTTGCTTGGGGCCTCTGTTATGCCTATTCTGGTTCCCGTTCCCATATCCATTCGAAGGATATACATCTGAGTCCTTGGACACACTTAATCTTCCACCGTTTTGAGGAACAGAAGGGTCGTGATCCAGATAAAATTTGGCAAAAGTTTCAGGACAGAAGAAGTTTGACTCCTGCAAAGGTGTTGAGACTCCATTTGTGTCATACCCAAATGTGTTGCCAGAATCAGTCCTTGAGCATTTACCATTCTGAGGAGACAGTAACCCATCTGCTGATGCCCGAGAGATTGGTGATCTAAGAGCACTGGCTGGACTCCCTGGATATAGAGAATATGTAGCTTGAAGATCGCTTGAAACATTGTAATGACCTTTACTAGAGTTCTTGAGATCCATGGAGGAAGTCAAAAAACGAGCATAAGGTACATCAGGTGAAGATGGAGCAGTCAGACGTGCAAGCTCTGGAGGAGGAGTGAAAGGAGCAGTCGATGGCTCAGTGGTGAATGTGGAGAAAACAGGTGGTGAGACCAATTGAGTTTCATGAGCATATGGTCCAGTGGCATACATACTCGATGAAGGACCTCCCGGTGAGTTTGCAGCGAGAGATAAGTAACAATTTGGTGACTGAGCAGTTGAAGGAAGAGCAGAATTGGTGAAGGAAGCAGGAGAAGATGGCGGAGCCAAAAGTGATAAATTAATTCCTCCTGTAGCTGGATTATTTAAGACACCAGCTTGATGAGCTCCATTAGGTTGTGAAGCTGAGACATTGCCACCATCAGGAATGCGAGATGCAGGTACAATTCGTTTTCCACCTTTCTGAGACTTGAAACAAGAGAACACTCGTAAACAGCCTCCCCATCTCTTCCTCTGCAATAGCACACACACACACAAACAAACACTCTTCAGTGCAAGTTTTAAGGGAAATGAACTTAAAACGGAAGCTGAAACATATAAAAGAGATCTGGAAAGCAAGAAGATAATTGCCATAAGAGTTAATCAACTGTTGTTACAAAACCATAACCTATGCTCTCACAGAAAAGCAGTAATCTTACAAGCTTACACAAGTCGAATCTAGATCAAAAACCCTACAAGCTTGAATTTTTATATCTAATTGAGTGGTAAGTTTGTCAACTTTTTGTCAATTCTCAATTATTACTAGTCGCAACAAACGATTCCAGTGACTCTTAACCTTAAAGCTGTGATTTTCAACAACGGAATGATCAAAAGGGAGACAATATATAAACCCTAAAGAGCATTGCTTCATCAAGTGACAAAATTATCTCAAAAAGTAGATTAGTGTGAACAGAGTCTGATACTCAGATCTAAAGAGCAAAAAAAAGACGAACTTTCCAAAAACGATAGCTTCAAAATCTGAAAAACTTAGACCTAAGAATAAGAGAACTAAAATCCATAAAGAACAACGAAGGAATTAAACAAAAACCTGTTCCTGCTGAGGGAATCTATGCTGCTCTGAGCCCATTTGTTGTCTGTTCGTCAGAAAATCACTGAGTAATTCTTCTGAGTAGGGTTTCAGGTCAAATAAGTAATCATAAACTGGGTTTTCTTCATCATCTTCACCAAAAGCTTTAAGAGCTTACTGATACGATCCAGAAGTGGTGCACAGAGGGAAAATAAAAACAAAAGTTAAAAGGAAAAGAGAAAAGAAAAAGGGAAAAAGATTAAAGATTTGGGAAAGACAAAGTTGATAAATTTTTACACTAGAGTGAGAGAGATTAAGAAAAAAAAGAAAGATGAAATATTTAGAGGAGAAGAGAGAGTAAATAAGGAAGTCTGCACTGCTGCAATCGGCATGAAAAGATGATCCTTACGAATCAAAAAGCATTTCTATTTTAATCAGAATGTGACTTACCAGAAAGAAAGAGAAATTGTATTAAAAACAAATAAAAACACACACTGAAAAAGCTCAAAAAAAAAGAAGACAATTATACATTAAAAAAAATGTAGAGTTTGATGATCTAGATAATGATTTGGATCACTCCTCTATATTACATTATAGTATATTAAGAGGAGATTTTAGGGATAAGCTTTAGGTTATAGATCAAACAATTCAATTGTAGGAGAAAAACAAAGACAAAATTTAAGTAGCAATACCAGATTAATATATAAGGATTTTGATCTCTCTTCATTGCAAGTAGAAAATTAAAAGAGATTTTATAGAGTGAATTATTGGTTCAGTCTTGTCAATCTAATTGTTAAAAAATTAGTAATGTGAAGAAATAAATATTTTTTTATCAAGTAGTTGAGTGTTATATTTGTTAGTTTTTTTCACTAGAATTTGATTTTCGTAGTCATGTTTATCCTATATAATAATGTTTAAAATTTTAGGAATTTAGATAAGTGAATTATAGATTAATTTTTGTCGATCTAATTATTGACAGGAAAAAAAATAACAATACTAGGAAAAATTTATGAGTTTTCCAGATTTAATTAGTTGGTTCTCCAATTATGGAAAAAGGAAAATTTAAGGTTTAAAATCAATGTAATTAAATTGGTCAGATTATGGTTAATTACTAATTAGACATATAAAACCTTGAAAGTTGATTCGCTGAGCACGTGAAGGTGGTTTACTAATCAGGGTTAATGAGAACATGTCAAAGTAGCTTTTTGGTTTGGTCTGAAAACACGTCTATACTCAATGTACAACATAACTGTTGAGTCAAGCGGCATTGAAGTTATTAAATGCAAATATTATCAAGACAACAAGATTGTTGTGATATTTGTTGTCTTGGCTTTGAGAGTTGAAAAACAAAAAGTTCTAATTTATTAAGATTTTGGTCAAAATGCGGAGAACAGATAGTTTAGTGGTGTTATTACTTTACAAATTTTCAAGATACTAGAGATAGAACTTTCTACTTGCAGTATAAGGAGGGGAATTAAAAAACCACTAAGCTAGTTAACAAAAAAAAATTTTGGTCAAAATATATACTCCTTTTGTTTCGAATTATAAGATGTTCTAGTAAAAACATAAATATTTAAAAACTCATTTATTATCTTTTGAAAATAGTTTTCTATTTTATTTAAAATAATCTAACTAATAATAAATTATACTATAGAATATTAAAAGTTAAAGACTATCAAATTCATTAAATTTTGCATAAAAATATACAAAACATCTTATAAGTTGAAACAAACTTAAAAACCTTAAACATTTATATTTTGAAACAGAGGAAAAAAAGAAGAAGAATTAAGTTTGGGACATTAACGAATAGAGATGAGAAAATATTTCTGGTCAAATAGTTAAATCTTTTTTTTGATAACTTTATTTTTTTGCAAACAATAATTGAATCGATAAATTCTAATTCATAGGCAAAACTCACATCCTAAAATTTTTTAGTTAAATCTACTTTTTTACCAATATTATGTTCTAAAAATTTGTGTATTTTTTACGTAGTAATATTGTTATACATTTTAGCTTCTAAAAACTTGGACTATGGATGATTTTTAGAATAAACTATTATCAAAAGAAAAAGAGATTGGCAAAGATTAGTATTTCCTTCGTTTTTTAAAGAGGGTGATTTTAGATTTTTCACATATATTAAGAAATAATGAGGTATTTTATACCCCTAATTATTATGAGTAAAATTAGTTGAATTTCATATATATTTAGTTTTGATTAGAAGGTAAATTAAAATTATTTATAAAATATTACATTAGAAATGTAGAATGAGACTTTTTATGTAATTATTTTTTGTTGCTAGAATGACACTCTTTAAAATAGAGTAATAAATAAAGGGGTCGTCAATCTATTTCCACACGGTAAGTTTCATATAGCATCAATTCCACACAAACTTTAGAAGTATATGTAGATCCACCTAATTTAAAAGTTTTAATCCTTATTTCACCCAATTAAAAAATTGAATATCTTATTTCACCTAAATTATAAGTTAAATAAGAAATTGCACATGTACCACAACTAAAATCGGTTTACTGTTTACCGATTATCAAGTAAATACAAAAAAATAACCAAATTGGTAGATTTGACCAATTAAAGACCGTGTACATATAATCTTTTCCGATTAGTTTTGTAAACCAAAACCAGAAAAACCCCAACCCCAATTCTCCTTTCTCTTTTGAACCCTAACACTTTTTAAATTCCAAAAATGTTGATTTTATTCAAGTTGGTGGAAGTTGATGTCGCTTGTCAAGTATAGAGAGCACAATCTCGGTTATTATATCGGTCATCGTTGTCCACTAGATGATTCAAAGGATGGAAAAAATCTGGAGCAGGAATAGCTCGCCATCGAAGAAGCTGCAGTTGGTTTCGTGAAAGAGTCACCTATTTTTCACAATGTTTATCCAGAGATCATAGTAAGGATGAAGAAACTCAACGAAGGCGAAGAACTGATGATATGAGAAGAAGAGGCTAAGAAAGATAAGTCCAAGTGAAATATGTTTTGACAAATTACAGAGAATGTTACATCGTCTTTTATTTATAGTCCTGCACATAGCTTGAGAAGCAAAGACATCATTGAACACTGCAAAAGAAAATGTTTCTGTTACTTTGCTCAATTAAGATGAAGAATCTACAATATAATGCAGAAGATACGAAACTTTTGTAATCGACAACAAATAATAGAGAAGGTAGTATAAAAAATAGACTCTAATCAATTACAACAAAAATCGATAGAAGTATTTGATAAATAAGTTTGCGATTAGAAGAACTGAAATTTGGGTTCGTTAGTATGAAATTTGGAGATTTTTTGATTGGATGAGTTTAAGTTTACACATTGTAGCGGGTCGGGTTCATTTGATTAGTAGACTCGCGTTGCAAGTTACAAATTCAATTTCTTTTGGTTCACTATTCTAAACCGACTAACTCAGCATTGGGTGAAATAAGATATTCAACTTTTGAATTGGGTGAATTTATATCTATCTTTAAAGTTTGTGTAGAACTAGTATTCTATGATATTTACTGTGGAAATACATGGATGAACCCTAAATAAAATTGATGAATTATGATTAAATTATAGTATCATTGGATCATATTTGGGCAATTGAAAAAAGTGATTCTTGTCCCGAAACTTTTGTTTCGATTTTTTATGAATTGTCTTTAGGTTTTGAGTGTTCCAATAAAGACATTAAAGCAGAGGGCCTGGTAATAGTATGGTACCTAGTTGTAGGATTTGTATCCTTTTGGGGTTCTGGTTTCATATTTGTGGGACCTTTCCTCTTCCTCTTCATAAACCATTAATTTCATTTTTCTTACCATAATAATTTCACAAAGATACGTTCAAAATATAGCTAATTGTACTTTTATTACTTCTTAAATATTAATTTTCCTCAATATAATTTTGTTAAAGTGGATTTCAAGTTATACATTCTTTTAATAAATATTTATAGCTTTAAACCAAATCACATGTATTTTCTTATATATTTTAAACACACATCACATGTCCTGACACCACTGCTAGGAAAATTCAAACATTTGGAAAATTCTCATTGGTAGATTTAATTTTTATTCCACTGAATTATACATATAATACAAGAGATATGTTTGGGAAATTTTATAGTATAGAAAAATGAATAAAATCACATGATTCAGTTGACGTTATTGTATTACTACATGGGACATTCACTATTCAATATGGGCCTTGTTCTTAAACAAAGATGATTTAATGGGCTTTCCCCAAGGCCCAAAATGTTCTAAAACATACATATAGAGAAATTGAAAAGAATAAATGACACAAAGGGAATACAAATTGTATAAAATCAGTTTCGACGTGTGAAATAGATAGAAGGAGAGACACTTATTTAGTGTCACCAAGCTCAACGTCTTTTATATTTATATGCTCAACTCCTTCTTTGAGTAGCTTGATCTCATCTTCAGTCATACTGTTTTTGCCTTGAGGTGTTGACTTTGCGTTTCTCTGTTTCTCTAAATCAACGGCCCAACTATAGATTAACATTCCAACAATGGCTAAAGCCATTCCGGTGATGTTTTTGAATGTCATCTCGGAATCAAATAGAAGCCATCCTAATGTGAGGACACAGACTGTTTTCATGTGGCCTAGAACTTGGAATGATGTTGCAGAGAATCTTCCGATGCAGAGATATTGGCTTATGTTACAGAAAACAGCTAATGCGCAGGAGAGAAGAATGCAGAACTGCAATGTAGAAGTAAGGATTTTGTGTTAACGTTTGAGTCATCTGTTCAATCGTGGAGAAGTTGAGAATTTACTTACAATGGCACCGTAAGTCATCTTGTACGTAGTTATGAATTTGCCGCTCAAGAAAAAGTCGACAAATGGACCAAAGATGAGAAGTGAAACGGCTTGGATTGGAGCTGTTTTGCTTAGCAATTCAAAAGATCCTACTGAGTACTTCTTCTGCAGAGAACCTATTGACTGTCACCAAAAGAAAATAGGAAGATGATTCATCAGACACAAACAATAGTATTTAAGAATTTTCCCCAATACCTACAACATTTCAGCAAGCACTACAGAATCGGCTCTAAATCTATGGATGATAGCATTAGCAAGCATGACTTTTGGTTTCAGATCTGCGAAAAAAATCTAATTGTGCTTACGCGAGATACAATACTGAGAGGCCTAATATACAGATTAGAAGTAGATCCAGATGAAAGAGACAAAATTTTCCTTTCATATACCATTCATGCACGAAAAGTCTGAGCCTTCGTGTTTAACCATGCAAGAAAATTCAGATCTAGCATAAACAAAAGGGATGGTGTGTCAATTACTTACAATCTGTTGAAGAGATGTGGAGAAGACGGCAGTGCATGCACAAATGAAACCTTTGGCATTAACCTTGACATCAGTAACTGTACAGATCCCAACACCAACAACCACAACCATCACAGAAGCTTTCACTTCTTTACTGTAATGCTTGCTATGTATAATCCATTCCATCACGCATACCACCGGAATCATACTCAATTTCGAAATCTGTGTAACAATTAACAGAGGAAATCAACACAATGATCTTCAAATGGAAACACAGAAGAGCCAAATGTAAGATAAACTACTTGATAGAAGCCAACAGAGTTGAGCATAAGACTGAAGTTCATAGCAGCGATGGAGACATTAGCAACAATTGAGAACCAAAGAAGCTCCCAAAGAGGAATATGCTTAGATTCTGATAGTCCTGATGCGTTTGAAACCATACCAACAAGCGCAGTGATGGCGAAATGGAATCCGGTTAAAGTTGTCGCTGTATAACATAAACAATACTCATCAGATTCATGAAGCTTTTCACAGTTGGAGATCTTAATAGATAGATCAAAGAGACCTACCAAAGCTAAATCCGAAACCAGAGGAAGACATGAGCTGTTTATTAGCCATGATGATTCCAACGGAGCTAAAAACATTCATAGCCCATGCTCCAACATCAGAAACCGATGATTTCTTCTCATTCTCCGTTTTCTCCATCTCTCAACAAATTGAATTGGAAACTTAGCTCAAAAATTGCAAAATTAAACACCGACAATATCAGATCCCGAGATCTCGACCTTAATGCAAGCGAAAACGAGATCTAAATCTCGAATCGCTTGCAGATATGAGAGAATCAAACACAGAAGAAAAGAAAAAGGAAAATGAGATCTGGAAAGTGAATTCACGCCGTTCGTCTTCTTCGTTGAAACAGTGAAGAAAAAACAAAAAGCAGAAACACACACACAAAAACGTATCTCTCTCTCTCTTTCTTCTTCTTCTCTGCTACGTATTGTTCACTGCTTCACTCGTCAATGGCTGGATTTCACAAGCAAGCTTTCCACCACTGATGCTCTCTTTTCTTCTCACTTTGGATTGTAAAATTCTTTAATAGAATTCGAAAATTTATATTATTTATATATAAATTTATGAAAATAATTTAATAAATTCATTGACGCATGTCGTTTACCATTTTTGACCTTATTCTTTGTGTTTTGGTCCACTTGTTCAATTTTTCCAGATGTATTCTATATAAGGATATTTTTGTCTTTTTCTTTCTTTTAGCTAACGTGGTCGTGCTTTAAATTTTCGAATAAATCAACTCCTCCGTAGATTTACCAACGTCTATTACAGTACTTGTACTTAAATTAAGCCACGTGGCACCCGACAGAAAAAAAAATTAAGCCGCGTGGCACTTATAACAGCAATATTTTACTTAACGGTTATAATAAGTTATTATTAATATTTTGTAATCTCTCAGTTCTCTCCAGAAGTCGCCGACTATCCCTAGCGACAACCCTCAAACGACTGTCAACATCAAATCAATTAGTGCCGACAATCCCCATTTTCGAGCTCACTCACAAAGAAGGCGAAACCATCAGCCCTTGTAAGGGTCTCACTGCGACAGAGAAATGGATCAACAGCTGTTGGAGAAAATGAAATCCCTCAACATAGAAGACGAAGGAACAATAGATCTACCATTAACTGGGGACTACTAGAACCAGGCACAAGACGAGGTCACGATCATAGGTAAACTATTAAACTCGTACCAGAACATAGCCCGGTTAATGTTAGGAATGCCTAGAATCTGGAAACTGAACAATAGGATCAACAGAACAGTAATAGGAAAAGATATTTTCATCTTCCGATTCCAATCGGAACAAGACCTGGAAGAAATTGCTAAAAATTGTTTGTGGAACTTCGAAAATTGGGGGTTTACAATTGCAAGGCTAGATAATGAATTCACTGATGAAAAACTAACCAATATACCACTGTGGATTAGAATATCGGAGATCCCGACAAAGTTTTTTTCTCGGGATCTCTTTCATGCTGTAGCTAACTCTATAAGTGAGGTCTTAGAGGTGGAACTTGATTCCAATAAGACTCATCTCCAGCCTTACGTCCGTGTTAAGATCCTTTTTAACACGAACAACCCCATTAGAAGTGTTAGAACCTTCAGACTTCCTAATGGAGAAGTAATTAGAGCAAGAGTAGATTATGAAAGAGTCAGGAATGTGTGTAAGCTATGCAAAAGACTCACACACAATAAAGCTAAGTGAATCCTCCAAGCAAAAACACAACAAGAAACTCCTGAAGGAGCTGGGAAAACTGATCTACAACCAATCGGCAACACTTCAAGGAATAAGTGGACAAACATAAACCAGACACAGGACAGGATGGACACAAATGAGAGAGCAAACCCTGAAAAGGAAAGTAATGAGTTCACAAAAAAAGGGACGACAGAAGAAGAATTCAGCGAAAGGGAAGCAAGCTCAGATAACAAAATGGAAAACTACAAAAGCAAACTGAAGAGAAACATAGGAACAGAGGAGAGAACTGTGGGACTCACACAGAGCCCACATGGAGAGAACTGGACCTCCAACAAAGAAGGAAACCTCAGATGGGAGCCTTTAAACAACAAAAACAAGAAAATTAGAACAGATACTGTACTGGAGGACAAAGTTTTTAAGAGGTACAGATCAAATAAGAAATAGAAAACATCACAAGGGGACATAGGAACTCAGGAAACACAACTAAACCTCAACCAAAAAGGTATGGTGGCTCTCCTTAAGCCACCCAAAGAACAATGAGTATCTTAAGTTGGAACTGTCAGGGCGTGGGGAACACCCTGACAGTTCGACGTCTAAAGGAACTCAGGAAAAGCCTGTTCCCAGACATACTGTTCCTCATGGAAACAAATAACTCAAGGCAACACATGGAATCAATCCAAGCATGGTTAGGATATGATCACTTGTTCACGGTGAACCCTAATGGTTTGAGTGGAGGACTAACACTACTATGGAAAGATCACCTACAACTTCAAATAACCAGTAGCTGTAAAAACTTCATTGATACGAGGCTGAAGATAGGAAACATCGGGGTCTCCTGCACATTTGTCTATGGACACCCAGTGGAAAATAAAAGAGAGGAAGTATGGGAAAAGATCCAAGCTTTTGGAGAAAACAGAACACTCCATTGGATGTTAATAGGAGATTTTAATGAATTGACTTCAAATAATGACAAAATGGGAGGACCAACCAGAAGTGAAAAGTCTTTCCATAACTTTAAATCTTTTATCAAAAACTGCAAACTCAGAGAATCGGAGAGCATAGGCCACTTTTATTCATGGATGGGAGCAAGAGGGGATCACTGGATCCAGTGCAGATTGGACAGATGCTATGGCAACGTGGAATGGTACCAGAATTTCCCTAGAACATTAACGGAATACCTAGACATAATGGGCTCAGACCACAGACCACTCCACACTAGACTCATTCAAGATGAGGCAAAATACATGCCAAGATTCGTCTTTGACAAAAGATGGATTACCAAGAAAGGATTTAAGGAAATGATTCAAGAGGAATGCAACAGAGCAGAGACCCCACTAACCTCAGGAACTATGGAAGGATTGGCGAGATGTAGGAGAAAACTTTCTAAATGGAAGAAAACATTAAGAAACAAAAACATGCTCAATGTGGACCGAAACCGGGAGGAACTTGACAAGGAGATGAGCAAAATATGTCCAAATGTTAACAAAATTGCTAAGCTCAAAAAAAGTATCAAAACTTACTACATAGAAGAGGAGCAGTTTTGGAAACAGAAATGCAAGAAAAACTGGATCAAAGCAGGAGACCAGAACTCAAAATTCTTCCATAATTTCGTCAAATTTCAAAGGGTTATGAACAAAGTAATAGCCCTAAAGGATCACAATGACAAACTATGCTTTGAAGAAGGATCCAAAGGGGATATTGCAGCAGAATACTTTCGAGACCTCTTCAAATCATCAAGAACAACTGACATACATGAGAGTCTTTCAGGAATGGTGCCAAAAGTCACGCAACAGATGAATAACGACCTAATGGCCCCAATATCAGAATTGGAAATCAAACAAGCAGCCTTTAGCATACGCGGAGAAAGTGCCCCAGGCCCGGATGGTTTCACAACAACTTTCTTCCACAAAAACTGGGACATACTTAAGAGTAAAATCACGCATGAAATCCAAGAAGCTTTCAATATAGGCAAAATCCCGAGTGAATGGAATTACACACACATTGCCCTAATTCCCAAAACACAATCCCCAAATGAAATGAAAAGCTTCCGACCAATAAGCTTTTGCTCGGTTATATACAAAGTGTTTGCAAAAATCCTAGTTGGAAGGTTGCAGCCCATCTTGCCACAAATCATATCTGAGACACAGGGGGCTTTCACGGCTGGCAGACTCATATCAGACAATGTGTTGTTGGCCCACGAGATAATCCATCACTTGAACACTGAGCCGGAAGGCCAACACAGTTTCATGGCCATCAAACGGACATGTCAAAAGCCTATGACCGAATAGAATGGACCTTCCTCGAAACAACGCTACAAAAGCTAGGCTTCTCTCAAGAATGGATACACAGAGTAATGAGCTGTATTAAAATGGTCAAATACTCTATCCTGATTAATGGAACCCCCTATGGATTTGTCACCCCTGAAAGGGAAATCCGACAAAGAGACCCTTTATCCCCATTTCTTTTTGTTCTAGGAACAGAAGCACTATCTTACCTAATGAACAAACAAATTAAGAAAGGGAACATATCAGGAATCAAGTTCAAAAACGGGGGACCTGAACTACAACACCTTCTGTACGCAGACGATAGTTTGTTTGTATGTAGAGCAGAAGAAAAAGAAGCCAAGCAGCTCAAGGAAACGCTTGGGACATATGAGAAAATCTCTGGTCAGAGAATAAACCTCGAAAAATCTGCAATAGCTTTTGGCAAGAAGGTAGCACGGGAGAAAATTAATTGCCTCAAAGGGATCCTCCAAATACAAACTGACCACGGTATCGGGAAATACCTGGGACTCCCAGAATGCTTCAAAAAAAGCAAAGATAGAATCTTTGAATTCATCACAGAGAAGCTAAAAAGCAGAACAGAAAACTGGTTCTCAAAGAATCTATTCCTAGGGGGAAAGGAAATCATGATAAAATCAGTAGCATCCGCATTTCCAGTATATGCAATGTCTAGCTTCAAGCTCACTAAAAGCCAATGCAAAAAGATAACAAGTGCGATGCAACAATATTGGTGGAGTCAGAACAAAGAAAGAAGGAAGATTCCATGGGTGGCCTGGCCTAAAATGTGCAAAACAAAAAAGGAAGGAGGACTAGGTTTTAAAACCATAGAAGACTTCAACCAAGCCTTGCTCGCAAAACAGGCATGGAGATTGCTAAGCAACCAGAACTTACTGCTAACCAAAATCTTCAAGGCGAAATACTATCCTAACTCGGATCTACTATCCAGTGGAATAAGAACTAAAGATTCCTACGCCTGGAAGAGCATATGCTTTGGAAAGGAACTACTAGAGCGAGGACTATTTAAACAGATTGGAGATAGGAAAGACACCTTTGTCTGGACCACCAAATGGTTTTGCCCTGAACATCCTAGACCTCCCATTTGCAAGAACAGCACACTCAATGTCAACCTAAAGGTGGCAGGTCTCATTCAAAATGAGCAGTGGAATGTACAAAGGGTGAACGAAACATTCATGGAAGCTGATGCCAAAAGGATACTGGAGACACCTCCTTGTGTAACCAGTAAGGACTCATGGATTTGGTGGCCTAGCTACTCTGGTGAGTATACAGTAAAAAGCGGCTATAGACTGACACAACAGATGAAAAGATCAAATGTAAATGATAACCCCCCCCCACTATCAATCTTGAGGACAGACTAAAAAGGAAGATATGGGAGCTGAAAATCCCATGGAAAATACATATTTTCCTGTGGAGAGTCCTATCCAACGCCTTGGCTGTAGCAGCAAATCTCAAGCTGAGGAAGATAGTCAGGGAAGAGACATGTACAATCTGCGAGGCAGAGCCTGAAACAATAAACCACTGCCTCTTTATATGCCACCCTGCAAGACAAATATGGGCCTTAACACTCCATCCCACGCTGCCTAATGGATTTTCAAAGTCATCTTTATCTGCAAATATAAGCTTCCTAATACACAAAAACTCCACAGGAAATGGCGAAAACAACAACATGAAACTCTTTCCCTGGATTCTCTGGACCATCTGGAAAACGAGGAATGAGATTGTTTTTAACAACTCCAGACCAAATCTACAAATCAAAGCTAGGGAGTGTTCTGCGGAGTATGAAGTGAACAGACAAATACTGGAAGAAACAGACAACAACAGCAAAAAGAGAGAAAATGGCCCCCAAATAACAAAAACAAGTGGGAACTATGGAGGCTACAACCTAATCAAATGGCATGTGGCATGGTCTACAAAATCGCAGCTAAGCGGAGCTGCCTTTGTCATGGGAACAATAGGCGATCAAAACTTCTTACATGGGAGACACACTATTGGGAGCTGCTCTTCGTATCTAAACACTGCATTTGCTGGACTGAAATGGATCCTGGAAATAACCCTAGAACTCAGAGTTACAAACCTGCTAATCGAAGTTGACAATCAAACACTCCTGAAGGCCATTAAAGACCCGACAAAATGGCCTAAGTTCAAGGCTTGGCTTGCCAAAATACAGGACTTTACAAATAAATTCCAGGACTGCAAATTTCTCACCGCACATCCAAGCAGAAATAAGGAAGTTAGAGCCATAGCACGCAGTGTGATTAAAGAAGGAAGATACTCTGATTATCTAGCGAGGGGTCTACCAAGATGGATCAACCACAATTTGAACTTACAGGCCTAACGGAAATAAAAATTTCGGGTAAAGAAACTGTAAGCTTTCAAGATAGACTGGGCCTGTGGAAATGGCCCAATCACCGGATTTTCAACTGAAAATTTTAAAAAGAGGCCAACGAGAACAAAGCAGGCCCAACATTGTGAATCCTCTCCCGCCAACCTAAAAAGAAGACCTTTCAAATTCCAGAATTCTGACAAGGCGGCTCACGGTAAATCTAAAATCATCATTACTTAGAGCTTAATAGTAGGTAATCATTTAGTTGAGTTAACTACGGCAAAGCACCTGTTAAGCTGCTTAGCATGGGCAAAACATCTGAGTAGCCAATACTGAGATGCCACTTAGCGAAACCAATGCTATGGCCAATGGAAAGCGCACGAGGGTAATTTAAACAAGGTAAATCTTTGGCGTGCTCTGCTAATATAACTTAAACCAAGAAATGGACAAAGGAAATTGCTGTTTCCCGAGACAATTTGGAAATGGGAACTGAAGAGTCATGCAACGACTCTCAAGATCGAGTCTATAAATAGTGGCAAGTAGAAGAAGGTAGAAGAAACATCCTACAACAGCATAATGGACAACGAGACTTGGAATGCACTAAACCAGTGGGATCTAGGAAGAAACAGCCCGGCAGTCTTCCTCCCAGGGCAAACGTACGAAGACATCCAAGCTCAAAACCGAAGAAGCCTTCTCATCCAGACGGTGAATCCCATTAAGCAGAACATAGTTGAGCTAATTGAAGACCTTCCAAAGGACTGGGGCCTCCACACCACAGTCAGAGGCAGAATGATCAACGCGGAGATGGCACAATTCTTCTTCACCAATGAGGAGGACTTGAATGCGATCTACAAAATGCAGCCATTAACCTACAACGGGTGGCTCCTTGCGGTGGAAAAATGGACAAACAACCAGTCACTTAACCCAATCACCACGATTCACCTCTGGCTGCAAATCAAATATCTCTCAGTTCACTATGCATCAGAAACGGCGGTAAGACTACTGGCATCCACGGTGGGCGAGATTCTAGACGTGGACCTGAACAAGTTTGCAATTACAAGACCACCTCTCATCATAGTCAAAATCCGCTTCAACTTAGCGGATAGGCTCAGATATTACCATAGTGTCTACTGTCAAAACGGAGACAGATTCTATGTGCAGTTTTATTATGAATGGGTTCATAAATTATGCCTCACATGCCAGAAACTCACACACAGGACCGCTCATTGCACCTATACTCCAACTCTAAAAGACTATCTGGTATTCCCTCCTCCTCAGGAACACGACCCATTTCCAAGCAACGCCACCATGGATTCAACAACGGACTGGTCCTACTCCTCAGACTCCATTGCGACACAACCTCTCAGCACACATGGGCGGGCAAATAGATCACATGCTAACAGTATATATAGCACGAGAGTGACAATCGAAGACATGATCAATAATCCCAATGACACGTTCATGGCTGATGTTTCCCCGGACCCAATAGATGCAGAGCTGGTCATTCCGACGGAGAGGGAAAACATGGACATGGCGAGTGCTGCGGAAGATGGGAGAGCTCCGGAGAGAAGAAGACGTGAGGAGGAAGAAACTCAGGATCAGACTGCAATGGAAGCACAAGGCCACGAGGACACAAACGAAGCTTTAGGCCCATAAACTCAAATTCGGCCTCACTTTTAAATTAAGAGCCATTTAGCTTATCTACTAAACTCTAGGCTTATCTATTTACTTTTGCTGCTTAAGTTTATTTCCAGTTATCTTTTGTAATCATCCATATCAGGCCTGGCCTGATTGACATGAATTTATATAATATATTTTCTTTTCGGGAAAAAAAAACGAATTATTATTTAGGAATTATACACTTTATTATTTTGATTACTTTTTCGTATGATTAGATCGATGATGTCAGATCCATATCCTAATTTATACTTTAAAATTTCTTCGTAATCTATTAGTGTAGTGGAGAAAAATATAATCTGATACCCTAAATTATTAGTTAGACCATTCTGATCACTTATTTAAGTGTAACTTAGTATTTTATTATTGTATTTAATTTATAAATGTGAGATCTGGTTAAGAGCTATTTTTCCTTTTTTTATTCTGATTTTGGAATTTTTTAATTTAATATTGTTAGAGATTTGGAGATTTGATTAATAATTGGTTTTTATCGATTTAGTTGTGAAGAAAAGAAAAAAAAAAAAAGAATGATGAGTGTATAAATAGTAATGCCATTTGATTAGGATTTTCTAACAATATTCGGTAAAAAATATTTAAAAACGAGTTTTTTTTTTTTAAAGGCTTTCAATTTGAAAACGAGTTTACAATTTGAGTTGCTTTCGTATTTTTAAATAGATACTTGTAAAATTTATTAAAATTGCAATTTTCCTATTGGTCATTGTCATAGTGGCACCGTCATAGTCATAGTTATAGACAAACATTTGGAAAACTAAATTATTGAGTTTGTCTTTTGTTCCAGCTATTTTTTACTTGTTCCACGACAAATTATCGTTTTTTGTAAGTAATTTTGCAAAAATAATGATGGGTCTCTCAAAAGTTTCTAATAAGCAAATAATAATAGACAGCTAATGCATTATTAGCCTATTTTAAGAGGACAAAACACTGCAACTCTTAGCCTTAATGCCTTAACAACAAATATAGTAACGAGACACACATGATCTCCAACATGTTACTTATATCACAAAGGAACTTTTTTCATGTGATTTCAAAATCAATGATTGTACTTTAACAACAAGCCTATATTTACACTACACATTACTCAAAAAGAAAAACTGGGCTGATAACACAAACTTAAAGGCCCAAATCAGATTCCAACAATATTGGGCTCAGACATAACATAACCTACTTTTGTTTTTGTCGGTGGTCAAAGTTGAGTAAAGTCAAACCTACTACTACAAAAAAAAAAGTAACTGTAACTGTAGATGTTCAGAATTTTCTGTCAAAGCCGGAATATTTAAAGTGGTAAGGATCTATAGTGTCGTCAATGAATACGTCATTGTTAAGGAATAAAGGAACTAATAAGTGGTTGTATTTGGAAGGGTCCACAAATGCGTCCTCAATGACGTTCACACTCATAAGAGGAAGCAACACACTTGTGTTCCAAATTCTCTGATCAATCAATGTGTATAAATAGATAAGTACTTGTGATATTTATATCCATCTAATCCCACAATTTCTGGAGAAAGAAAGTAATCACAGAGACGAAAATGGAAAACGAAGTAGCAAAGCAGAGTATCCCTCTCCTTACACCTTATAAGATGGGAAGATTCAATCTTTCTCATAGGTTTGTTTTGATTTTCCTTTTGTTGTAGGAATTTGATGAGATTCCCAATTGAATCCCTTACAATAAGAAGCTTTTGATCATTTCTGTTTTGTTTATTCAGGGTTGTTCTAGCACCATTAACGAGACAGAGATCGTATGGAAACGTTCCTCAGCCTCATGCTGTTTTGTATTACTCTCAGAGAGCAACACCAGGAGGATTTCTTATCACTGAAGCCACTGGAGTTTCAGATACAGCTCAAGGGTAAACTGAGAATTCTCCATTTTTGTTTTATTGTTGGATAAAGTAAGCGTTTTTGATCTGATCCTTGCTACATTTGTGTGATTTGGTCTTGTAAAGGTATCAAGATACTCCTGGGATATGGACTAAAGAGCATGTGGAGGCATGGAAGCCAATAGTTGATGCTGTTCATGCTAAAGGCGCCACCTTCTTCTGTCAGATATGGCATGTTGGTCGTGTTTCTAATAGTGGTTTTCAGCCAAATGGTCAAGCTCCTATCTCTTGTACTGACAAGCCATTGACGCCTCAAATCCGTTCTAATGGAATTGATGAAGCCCTGTTTACCCCTCCTAGACGACTGAGTATTGAGGAAATCCCCGGCATTGTCAATGATTTTAGGCTTGCTGCAAGAAACGCTATGGAAGCTGGTAAGCAAATCAGGAACTAAGCATTTGATAATTGAAAAGGTTATTCATTCAAGACTCCTTATATGTGTCTGTGTGTGTCCTTGAATATGTGTTGTTGTTGTTGTAGGCTTCGACGGAGTTGAGATTCATGGAGCTAATGGCTATCTGATCGACCAGTTCATGAAAGATATGGTGAATGATAGAACTGATGAGTACGGTGGATCATTGGAAAAACGTTGCAGATTTGCATTAGAAATAGTTGAAGCAGTGGCCAAGGAGATTGGACCAGATCGTGTTGGAATCAGGCTCTCTCCTTTTGCAGACTACATGGAATCCGGAGACACTAATCCAGGAGCATTGGGGCTTTACATGGCACAATCTCTGAACAAATACGAAATCCTCTACTGTCATGTGATTGAAGCTAGAATGAAAACAATGGGAGAAATAACAGCGTGTCCTCACACGTTAATGCCAATGAGGAAAGCCTTCAAGGGAACATTCATCTCTGCAGGAGGTTTCACTAGGAAAGATGGGAATGAGGCTGTTGCAGAGGGACGAACGGATCTTGTGGCTTATGGTCGTTGGTTTTTGGCTAACCCGGATCTTCCTAAGAGGTTCCAAGTTGATGCACCTCTCAATAAATACGATAGACCCACGTTTTACATTTCTGATCCTGTCGTGGGTTACACTGATTACCCTTTTCTCGAATCAACAGCTTAAATGTCGTTACCAGTTCTGTTATGTTTCTCTTTTCATGTAATAAGTTTCTGGCCTAACATTTTTGTCATCACAAAAGAGCTTATGTGCTTTCAACATCAAAATCATTTTCTTTTAACAATCTCAAATTCACATTATATTCCAAAAAACCAAAGAAGGAAAAAGAGATTTACATTACGGCACACAACAGCAATATCAACTATCTATATGCTAATATGACAATATGGTAAAAGCAAGAAACTGCCAAAACCTCTTGACCTCACTTGAATCAATCAGAGCCAGTCGAAGTGTGTTTTCCTGCACCAGGTGGTGGTGCGGGTCGTGGGAAGTAATAGTTAAATTGTTCATCTCCGAGTTTGACTTCTTCCACGTAAGGGCTTTGTGGTTCCTACGGTTGCAGAACAAGAAAACAGTTTACATTCGATTTTCTAAGAGACTATGACTGTATCAGATAAGCACACAAGCATGAATGTTGTGTCTATCTAACACAAGTCAGCTAAAGAAGCATCCTCCATTGTTGAAGACGGAAAGAGATTGGTTAGCTGAAACAGAAAGATCAAAGATAAGCAAAAGATTTATGTGAAATGGTATACCTGGGGACCAGAGGTGGAGCGTGACGCTTCATTGGATTTTGGTGATGTAGAGGTATCATCACTTTCATTTTCGTTTAGTTTTTGAGGTTCACTATTTGCTATATGATCACTCTCACTAGCTGTTTTTGCTCTCTGTTATGAGGGAAAAGTTAAACCCGTTTCTTGATCATTTTTTTTTTAATTTCTCAAATCAAAGCTGAACAAATACGATTAGACTATAAGAAGGAAATGAAACCAGAATTACCTGGAAGATCCTTCCCAGAGTTTTCAACCCTCTTGCTCTGGCACGAAGGTCCTCTCTTTTGGCTTCCGGATCTTGAAGAACCTAAACAATATAAATTATTCAATATAAGTTAACAAACCAAAGAATTTTAACCAAGAGGCCAGATAGTGACCATGAGTATTGGTTACCAGCTGACAAACACGGTAAAGAGTGCCTTCGATATCAGCAACATTAAGCTTCCACAGTGAATCAACCATCACTCTTTTATGGGCCTGAAGGTATTCCTCAAGTTCCTCCTCGGTATAATTCCCTTCAGCATTTAGATTCCTTTTCATTTCCTCCTGAAGCTGGAACAATGCGTATGCACCTAGGATAAACAGCCAGGAAAATGAAGGTAAAATCATTACATGCATTGCTTCCTAAAAGATAAAGAGGAGATTCTAGAAATCTAATAAGAGAAGTCTTCATTCAATTTTTGTTTTTTCAGCAGTAGATTAAGATCCAACCTGTTGCAGCTGTCACTTGGGATTTGATGAAGTGACCTTTGCTCCTAAACCATTCAGCAACAAATGGTACTCCGAATTTCTTCCCAAGCTCTTTTGCTGCTTGTCTTGCATATACATACCCAATTGTATTCAACATATCCACACCATAAGCTGAAGAAGGTCCAAATAGAAGGCAGGAAAGAGTTGGTATTGATAAAAAGAGAAAGCATCATACAGTTCAATGGACCACTCCACAGAATATATTTACCAGCACTTGAGAGTCTTGTTACTTCAGCTTCAGCGTTACTGATAAATTCGTCTTTGTTGATCACATATTCATGAAGTCGGTCTTTAAGAATCTGAGCAAGCTTGTCTTCTCTTTCTTTTTGTACAGCCTGAAGCAAAACCACAATTCAAAACCTTACCAAGTTTTGTACAAGGAAAACTTGGCTTGAGCATGGGACATGCCAAACCTTACCTTCATTTTTTCTTGTAACTTTTTGGTATCAAACTGATCCCCTTCAGTCTCGATATCAAGAGAAGCCATGGATGCCATAGCAAGCTGTCCTATATACCCTTCGAAAAGTTCGCTACCAAAAAGCATTGCAAATATTGCCGCAGGATCCATGATTGCATCACTGAAAGAATAAACAAAAACAAGTAAGCAGCAACCAAAATGAACCAACACTTTCTTTCACCAAGAACTGCCATGTCATTAAGGTCTACAAGTTGAAAAGACTAACGTTGAGATCCCTGACTTCCCACATGCATCATAAGCTTGACGTTGTCCAGAATCACTTAGCACTTGATAAGCCTCTCCTAACACCTGAGTAAGAAGTTACTTTAAAAAAGAACTATCCAATACAATAGTTACTTAAAGAAAATACAACGCAAGACTTTTTTCTAGACACACCGCCACAAACCATGTAACCTTATCTATATAAACTTATTCCGCACTGAGGAAATTGTTAACCAGAGAATGAGATAAACCCAAGTCCAAAGCAATCTTGCAGAAAAAACTAGGTACTTAGAGGTCTTTCTATGTTACAATATACAAACATATCACCAAAGAGTTTTCCCTGAATCTGATTCCAAGAATGGAAATTCTTAGAGCTCTTTCTGTCTCAAACTTTAAATCTGAACTTGCCTGGAATTTTTGTACTGCTTGAGGATCATCTGGGTTCCTATCTGGATGAACTTGGCGAGCCTGTGTACATCAACAAAACGAACCAACAATCACTATACCATATAAAACTCCGAACTTAAAACTGGAATTTCGCTATAATCTCATTCAAGATTCGTGGGAGCTTTAATCGTCACTCCCCAAAATCAAACTCACCGAACCCAAATAACAACCAAAAACAGAAACCCTGAAATCAAGGAAGATACAAAAATTATCGAACCTTTATGTAATAAGCTTTCTTGATCTCAGATTCAGTAGCAGTTGGGCTAACACCGAGCACATCGTAGTACTCCGTTTCCTTCACCATTTATAATTTTCTGATCAGAAAATCAAAATTCTCACTAGAAAACTCAGATCGTCTGAGATGGCAAACAGCAAACTAAGAAGTGAATAATTCACAAGCAAATCTCTAAAATAAAACACTTTCACGAGCCCTCGACGAGAAATCAATATCAACCGCAAGCTTTTGCTCTTTCAAGTTTACTTTCGTTTAGTTGGGTCAAAGTAGAAAAAGTCTTTAACTTTTCTTCAAGGTTTCGTTTTTATTTGAATTGACAAAAAGCCATTTATATATATTCTCCACGCGGTTATTCGTCAGCTCTGATTGGGCTTTTTTCCCTTTTATATTCCATTGATTCTTCTTATTATTAACTTTGTCCTTTTTTTCTATAGATTCAAGTCTTCATTAGTCTTATAGATGAAGGATCCACGCCGACATAAACGATAAGAAAAAGAAAAACAAAAGAGACAATAAATCACTTTCACTATATTTGGAAACTGAAAGCATTTTCGTTGAAATTATGTTGTAAAATGTAAAGATTAAAGAACACGGTTTGATACAGTCACCAATACATTCAGAGATGTTTAGCGAGTTTCGAAGCTCATTATTGGTTAAGGTTCTATGAGTTTAATCTGGTCAGCATCATTTCCTGGTTCCAAGGCTTTGTTGGCCTTTGTGTCCTGTGGTTTGATGGGAGTGCAAGCGATGTTCTTTATTACACTAGAGTAAAGATCAAACTCTGCCTTGAGTTTATTACAGCTTGCTTGTATCCATTTTTCGGCCACACTTGTTGCTACACTGTCTTGGCTATCTCTCTCATGCTCTTCAATGGCTGGTCTTATCTCATCATACAACGACGAAAGCCGTGTTACTGCTTCCTTCTTCACCTCCTGCACAACATTCTCATCAATACTTGTGAGGTATTTGAATTTGTAGCTATCATCAGCTAGATAAAGTCCTTTACCTCATATTTGAGGACTTCGTCTTGAGCTTCTTTGGTTGCTAGTAGCTGAACCACATTCAATATGTCAACATGCTTCTGAGCAACATTCTTCGTCTTTCCACCTGTAAACGGCCTGCCTCTTTTCTTCGGAAGAGATTCAGACTTAATTTTGTGATTGGTATCGCGAATACGTGATACAATTGCAGTCTTCTGCGATAATTCTTGTTGTGAATCTTGTGAGAGCAGCTTCATGTCTTCAGCTGGTTCGGTCTTGACAGTCTCTGTGACAATATCTTCCTCCATAGGAATTGAACCTGATTGCTCAATAATCAGTGCAGTAGACTCCAAATGGTTCTCTGTTGAGATGTCTTTCTCTTCCATTGTGTTAAACTCGTCATTCTTAGAGGGCTCAGATGTAAGCTCGTCTTCTGCAGAATCATAGACTGGGATCTTATCAACTGAATACCTGGAGACAAAAACAAAAACAAAAAACAAAGAGAGGGGCTAAAATTTTTTCCAGTCCAAGGTAAGAAGAGTCTATGACCATCTTTATGTCGCATAAAGAATGTGACAAGGAAAGCACCTATCATCACCATCCTCCCATACATATGTGTCTTCCTGAAATGGTAGAAAGACATTAGATTAGGTATTTACCAATTATGAAAAATATAATATTAGGATGATATAGTAAGGGACTTGCCTGAAAGCCACGAGACTTGGCTCCAAGAAAACCAGAACATGTGACAGCACCACAGAGACAACGGACTTTGGCACCACCATACCACTCAAAATTATAGTCATAAGCCAATTCGGTCCGGGGAGAGATGTTATCTCTAGCAAAGATTCCAACCCTAACTTCTCCCAGAACATTCCACTTCCTCGTCTCACAATTTGGTCTGCTGCAGGAAAATAGATAAAGGAAATAGTAAGGACATTACTATAGATATCGATTTTTCTGTGGCATGTTTAAAGTCCAGTTGCATGTTTTACCATGAATGATTTATAAACCTGGCAAGGCTTCCCTTCTTAGTGGCATCAATAGCCTCAGATGCATTTAGAGATATTATGTATGCATCCTTGACACCTACCAATGTAACACACAATTTATATATCACCTAGAGCATACAGCAAAACTTTCATCATCTCTGGATAGTTTCTACTCACCATGAGTTTCATAAGTTTGAGCCCTACGCTTTGCTTCTTTCCATGATATTACTTCTCCACAATACTCAATTATGAATTGTCCTGCCTGAATCATAACATTAAATACAACCAGTTATTTGTTCAAACCCAATTGAATAATCATTTTGGAAAAGAATACAAAAGCCATATAATCTTTAAATTCCCCGCTTGGAATACAACAATGAAGTGTGATGGAAATTTCCATAAACCTAGGTAACAGTATCAGAAATGTTAAAGAGCAACAATAAGCATGAGTCTGCACCTTTATGTCTTCCAGAGCCACTAGTCCCCAACCACGACCTTCAGACTTAATCAACTTCGTTTTGGCGTATTCACATTTTTGAAACTTCTGTAACCAGCAAAGCATGTAAAACTACTAAGTAACATACAATTAACAGAAGAAGTTACATATCAATCCCACATCAATCCACATACGAATTTCCAAGGATATCACCAAGATTTAAGGGAAATTTTCTAGATTTTGTTGCTGACAGCTAAAATCACAATGATCCTAGGATTACTGTACAATCACCCTCCGGTCTCAACTTCAAAACAGTAGAAGCAAATATTATAACTCGTTTACCTGATTCTTACAATAAACACCACAAGGGCAGTATCCAGGTGTACATTCAGTGTTCGTAATCACATTCAGGCATCTCTCACCACAAGCACTGTCAGGGTCTCCAAAATCAAACTTGCATTCACAGATAGAAATATCTTCTTCCTTCTGTTTCTTGTGTCTATAGAGGGCAATGCAAAAGGTGTACTTAACAACATTGAGATGATTCATATTGAGAAGATAAACCAAGAAAATTATGAGCAAGCATTGAAATTGAAGAGTGTTAAATCAAAAAAAGTTTCTTACTTTCGATATGAGAAGTCATTTTGATAAATGTGTTCATATTGTGGCAGCTCATCTCCTTCTTGATCCTTTACACAAAACCTTATATTTCAATTGGCGAAATTCTCATATATGCAATACAAATCAAAATCGAAATCTACCCAAATACAGGGTTTTTGGAAACAATTATCACTTACAGGATCACAAGAAAATTGCATACTTTCAGTGATTCTCCCAATTGTTTCCCGTACCTCAGACTCAGAGCCTAATATAGGTTAAATTTTTACATAAAAAACGTAGACAGTTTGGTAGATCGAAACAAAGCTTGTCAAAGGAAGATACTGCGTGAAGTAACGAAACCACAATAAACATATATATATATATATATATATATAATTGAAATGGTGCTGGATATTAGTATCAGAAGAAAAATGAAGAAGCTTTACCTGAGAGTTTGAGAGACAGAACACGACGACGAACGAGGAAAAACAATAGACGGCGTTAATGCTTTTTAACACACGGCGTTAAGGAAAAACACGTTACAAAAAAATATATTCATTCTAATAATATTTAGCCAATTAAATTGACAAATAAAAGATCACACTACCTTTTCTATACATATTTAATTTTGTATTTGAAAATACCACAGCCATCAAATATAGTAATTGTTGACTTTTTTTTTCTCAATAATTTTTTCTCGATGATGAAAAGTTGTTGTTTTTCAAATTTGATGATCAAGATTTAAAAATTAAAACTTGACGGGACTTAATCTTGGAATATGCAAGTGCACCTGTCATTTAGTGGACTTACTCTTGCCACTTGCAATCATTATACTCTTATTGTGAATGTTTTTATTTTGATTATTTCCCTAATAGAATGAATTGTAAACAACACAAATCTGTACTAGTTTTTTTCTCGTCAACTAATGTAATAATCTTAAATGTACCTCTATTTAAATATATAGAGATAAATAAATAAAAATATTCTAGTTTTCTGTTAGTTGTTATTTTTAAAATCTTTTATATACATATAAATTATTATATTTTTTTTGTTAAAAATACATAATTCAGTTAATTTGTCTTTAATTTACCTTAACACAAAATGATGAGTTTGATTCATAACATGCTTAGAAGCAACTTAGCACCAAATAAATTAGTTACTTTTCTTTGGGAAAGAAAAGTCTTTTATTAATATTTTTGAAAAATTCTTTCGAAAATAACAAACTTAATAGTATGTGATATACTTATAAGTAAGCATGTTAAAAATGGGTTTTTACCATTAGGTATCCAAAACCCAGAAATAATATAGGGTCCCAAAGTCTTATTTCAATAAAAAAAATTATCGGGCTTAAAATGGGTAGTACCCAAAACTGATGGGTTTTATTTGGGTATACCCATATAGAGAGTAAAACGAAGAGAAAAATAGAGTAAAAAAGAGGAGAGAGAGTAAAAAAGAGGAGAGAAAGTAAAAAAGAGGAGAGAGAGTAAAAAAGATGAAAGAGAGTAATNTCCCAAAGTCTTATTTCAATAAAAAAAATTATCGGGCTTAAAATGGGTAGTACCCAAAACTGATGGGTTTTATTTGGGTATACCCATATAGAGAGTAAAACGAAGAGAAAAATAGAGTAAAAAAGAGGAGAGAGAGGAAAAAAGAGGAGAGAAAGTAAAAAAGAGGAGAGAAAGTAAAAAAGAGGAGAGAGAGTAAAAAAGATGAAAGAGAGTAATAAAGATGAGAGAGAGTAATAAAGATGAGAGAGAGTAAAAAGAGAAGAGAGAGTAAAAAAAGAAGAGTGAGTAAAAAAGAAGAAAGAGAGTAAAAAAGAAAGTAAAAAAGGAGAGAGAGTAAAAAAGAAGAGAGAGAGTAGAAAAAGAAGGGAGAAAGTAAAAAAGAGGATAGAGAGTAAAAAAGAAGAGAGAGAGTAAAAAAGAAGAGAAAGAGTAAAAAAGATGAGAGAGAGTAAAAAAGAAGGGAGAGAATAAAAAAAGATAGAGAGTAAAAAAAGAGGAGAGAGAGTAAAAAATAGGAGAGAGAGTAAAAAAAGAGGAGAGAGAGTAAAAAAGAGGGGGGAGAGTAAAAAAGAAGAGAGAGAGTAAAAAAGAGAAGAGAGAGTAAAAAAAGAGGAGAGAGAGTAAAAAAGAGGGGAGAGAGTAAAAAAGAAGAGAGAGAGTAAAAAAGAGAAGAGAGAGTAAAAAAA
>OVBA01003468.1:0-27879 GCA_900406435.1 Lepidium aucheri | reverse complement strand
TCAGGGGGAGTAGTACGTGCTGTACTCTTTTCCTTTACTATGGTTTTGTCTCACTGGGTTTTCCTGGTACAGGTTTTCAACGAGGCAGCATTTCCCAGCGTACTATAGAGATCCCTTAGCATCATTGGCACGGTTTTGTCATCCAAGGGGAGTGTTATAAACTATATAGATGGACTCCATAACCGGCCCACTAGACACAAGACTGAAGCCCAATGGAGAAATCTCACACTCTACTTTCCATTAGTCATTAGGGTTTTCTATATTCTATTTGTATTATATCCTTAGTCTTGTATATATATATTGTAACTCTCATTCATTAATAATACATAATATTCATTGTTTTGCTGTACAAGTTATTAATAGTAAAGCGTTTAGTTGAAGAAAAAAAGAAAACGGTTTAGCTATCCATTATTTACATTTCACAAGAAAAGTAATACACAATTTAGTCTCCTGCATATTTGCAAATCGTCAAACTTTCACCGATAAGAAAACTTTGACGGTGGCCAAGTTCTCATCTCGGTAATTAGTCTCTAAAACTGAATTTGATTCCCTGAGGAGAGATTTTCCACAGTAGACCAAAAGATTGCCGAGAATATGTCATGGCTGCGAACGGCTGTGAGTAAGGCGGTGGAGGTCGGAAACCGCAAAAATATCACACGAACCGTCAGGAACTATGCCGACTCCGTCGTCCATCAGGCTGGCCAAGTCGTCGCTGAAGGAGCCAAATTGCTCCACGACCGCATTGTAATTTCTCCTTTGCTTTTTATTATTCTCGTTTCTAACTGGTAATTAGGTCTAATTTTCTAGATTCCAGTTTTGATTTTGCTAAATTTCACTTTTGCAATGAACTGAAAGCTCCATAAATGTTATTTCCTTTCAAATCCGATATGTTCGCTTGACTATTACTTTCCCGAGCAGTTGGAATAGCGACATTACAGGTTGCATTACTTTAAGACTAGTATACATAATCCAGACTGCAACTTTTGCAGGGTGTTGGAGCCTTTAAGAGTGTTAATCAGACGATTCAGAGATTGGAAGAAGCTGCAGTTTCATACAGAGGTCGTGAAAGAACACTGCTGATGACCAGATGGCTTAATGTGCTTAAGGAGATCGATGGAGCTAGTGAAAGTTCCGTAAAAGACAAACACTTGAGTTCGCTGGAAGAACTTGCTTCTGATGAAGTAAAGAGACGTGAATGGGTATTATCTGTGTTCCCTTTTTTTGTATAAGAAGTATGCAAAGATTTTTACAATTGCCTCCGATCGTAGTGTCAAGAATACTACATAAGTAGAGATTTATGATCCCTTTTGTGCTGTTTTAAGAATCTTACTTGTTCCTGAACTGGTTTACGAAGATGTCATCAGATCATCCTGCCTTATAGTATATATTAAGAGTATTACATAAGTAAATATATGGTAACTTTTTCTGCTAAAGGATTTGATTGACAATGGCTTTCTAAGTACTAGTCTACTTCTAATTTCGTATGTTGTATTTATGACCTCTTCCCAACAGAATTCTTTCAGAAAATCCCTTTCCATCTGTAGGTTTTGTATTACGATCCAGATATAGGTGGTGAGACACTAAACTTCCGTGATGTTTTTCTGCAAAGTCAAGCTCTGGAGGGCATCGTGCTGTCCATGGTATTCTTTCGCAACCCAAACTTGGTCTTTTGGTGGCTATCTGATAAGTGATAACTGATAACAAACGGTACCCTTTCTCTGAAACTAAGGGTAGACCTGTAGGAACGTGAGAGATGCAGCATCATTGATTCAGTTTCTCAGTTTCAATTCAAGATAATTGAAATGTTAAGAGAAATTTTATTTGGATGGATAGAATGTTAATTTCAAATCACCAGATTAGGTAGATTCTTGTATGCATTGAAAGCTTGTCATTTATGTGGTTTATCGGAATTATATGTGTACTGTACTATATCTATATATTTGGGTTATGTGAAACATATATACAGTCTATGGGGGATAAAGGTTTGACTGTTCATTACAGATTATTGAACCACCACATGACGAAGAAATTACTCTACTTCTGGAGATGTTTGGGTGAGTTGGCTGGCATTTCAAACATCATTGTAAAAATGGCACCCAATAAGAGTCTTGGACGTCTTATTCTCTTGGAAAACTAACACAATTTATTGCTATTTTCATACTTACACGACGATTCATAGAGCTTAACATTATTTACAGGCTTTGTCTGAATGGAGGAAAGGAAGTTCATGACGCCATAGTCAGCAGTATGCAGGATCTTGCTACAGTTTTTTCAAGTTACAAGGATGAAGTTTTGGTAAGCGCTTGAGCAGTAAAACTCAGCATCTATGTTAATTTCCTGGCTTTTGGATCTCCTCCTAACTTCGTTATTCTTCTACTTGGTTGCTCTTGAACAGGTTAAGCAGGACGAATTGCTTCAGTTTGCCCAAAATGCTATCTCAGGGTTGAAGATTAGTGCTGAAATGTTGAGGTGATACATCAAGATATTGATCAGTTTATTGCTCTTGTTTCTATTCATGAATGAATGAATCAGTCATAAAGCCTTGTTCATCTTGCATTACTGTTGATTAATTTCATGTTTTCAGAATTGATGCTGAAGCTTCTGACCTTAGAAAAAAACTTGAAAAGATGAATGCCTCTCAATTTCCACCGGAGGGTGAACACAAGGAACTTAAAGAGGCTCCTTTAACAATAGAGGTGAGATTGCAGTATCTCATATCTCTCCCTAGGCTCATTTAGGTACCTCCATGTGATAGACTTCTTGTTTTGCAGGCTCTCAAAGAAACACTTGCAAAGATTCGTATTTGCTCCAGATTAGAAGGGCTTCTCGTTAGAAAGAGACAGCTAAGCAACGGTGATTCACCAGATATACATGCTCAGAAAGTAAGCCTGTGGGCTAATCAGTCTAAAGTTATACAAGTTGATTGATACTAATAATTGTCTTCTGGTTCTCCTTGTTTATGCTGATAGGACGTATTATGAGTTTCATGATAATATGTACATTTCTTTACTTTAGATGTTAGGGAGAATGTTAATAGTGACACATAATGGATATTTTTCCTTTGAACCAGGTCGACAAGCTCAGGGTTTTATTAGAATCTTTAGCAAATTCTACTTCCAAAGCTGAGAAACGAATTACAGAGAACAGGTCAATTTTATCATTTACTCTACTTAGTTTCATTTTATATGCGATTAGTACTACTTTATTGTTCAATTCTGATATGAAATGTTAAATTCACCAGATGGACAAGTACTAAGTGTTGTACACTTTGTGTTGCTATATGAATGATCAGCAAATAGTGCTGAAACAATGTTCAATTCATTCCTTGCTTTCTTTTTCTTGAATTTAGCATATGGTTTTTAAAAGTTTTCTTTCTTTATGTATCATATGTAGACTATGGCAAGAAAATTTGATTTTATCAAATTTTGTTCTTGTGCCTCTTAGTGCCATTGAGCGGATAATTATTCAGTTGAAGGAAACATATCATCGATGGATACTAACTCTCTATATGTCTTTTCGCAGACTTCAGAAAGAGGAGGCACTAAAAGCTCGTGTGGTGAAAGCAAATGAAACTGGTGAAAAGGAAAAGGTATTCATCTCCCACTTCTAATTATCGGTTCTTTTGGTTATCGAGTTCAAAATAAATAATTAAAACACTAAACTGCCAGTGTTGAGGTTCTTCCCTATGATTTATTATGTACAGGAATTGGGTGCAGAAATTGCACAACTTGAGAAACAAAGAGATGAGCTAGAAGCCGAATTGAAGAGGGTATGTAATCTATATTGATATGATTTTTTTGCTTTATCCTGGAGGTTTACATATACACAACTGAAAACATATGAAAATTCTGTCATTGGACGTAGTTAATTGGCTGTTCAATTGAAATATAATGAGGTATTGCTTTAATGTAAAGTATTTCTATTTTTAATGTCTATATATCTATGAGTATTCAACCATGTAGGTCAACATATCATTAGCTGCTGCTCAAGCTAGGTATCGTAATGCGACAGAAGAGAGGGATCAATTTGGTGAAGCTAACAATCAGATAATCGCTCACCTGAAAACAAAGGTGGCATTTTCTTATAGATTATAGCTCGCATGCCTAATAATATCCACGTGAAATAATTTTCTCCTGTTGCTTCTGCGTGCAGGAGGATGACCTGTCCAAATCAGTTGTAGCTTGTAAGAAAGAAGCAGAAGTTATCAAGACGTGGATTAACTTTCTTGAGGATACATGGCTTCTTCAATGCTCATATACCGAGATGAAGGATAAGCAGACTTTGTATTTCTATCAACTCTTAACTGTTTCTCTCACTATATTTTGTTATGCTGCATGACCACTAAAAATAATCCAGCGGATGCATGTCTTAGGGACGAATTGGAGAAGCATGAGGATTACTTCTCGGATGTGGCTTATAATATACTCTCCACATACAAGGTAATCTCTACATATGGAATCTTTCAACTACTAATCGATAAATGATAGAGCTAACAAAAGAATTCATATTGTACAGAAGGAGGTGGCACCTTTAATAACTCGTATTGAGAATTATGCGGAGAATCTGAAGAATCTGGGTCCTGGGTAAATGCCTCTTGTCGAATTGGATTTCTCCGATCATTAATAATACCTCTAGTTGGAGTTGAATTGCGTTCAGTGAGTAGTGGTGACAGTTTTGGCATGTGGTGGTGACAGGTCGGAGAAGCCACCAAATGCAGATCACGGAGATAATCAGGTCTCAAGCCCGAGGCAAAGTCTGGAGCAGGAGTATCTAGACTATGAGACCAAGGTAAGAATTGCTGTTAAGTAGGTCGAGAGTGATCTTTTCATTGAGAACCAAATTTGACTCTACACTATTATGTTTTGGTTCTTTTCCGGACGATCTTCCTCGTCACTGATCCGGTTTGATTAAAACATCAGATCATTACCACCTTCAGCATTGTGGATAACATGAAAGAGCAATTCCAGATTCTCCAGAGCAAACTTGACAAGTGAGTAAAAACATGATTCTCAACACTTTTTATAAAATCGATAGAGTTATATCATAATAAGTTTTGAACTCTGACATTATAATTCCAGAAAGGACGACCGACGAGTGAAAGAGCTATTTGATGAGATGGAGAAATTGAGACAGCAATTTGAAACCACAGCGAGGCCAACATTAGAGATAGAGACTCCATCGCCTAAAAGCAGTGTTTCATCACCCAAATCTCCCAAGCCCAGCAGTAGCGTGGATGCTCCAACTGAATATACTCTGACGCAAAAGCCAGAGTTGAGCAGTCCTTCAAAGGCACTGAATGCTACCACTGGTTCCAGTAAAGAATTTAACCCTGAAGCCGAACTAGCCGAGCTTGAATCTGAATTTGGTAAGGTAGCTCGTGATTACTCTGCAGATGAGGTTGATGGATGGGAATTTGATGAACTTGAGAAAGAACTTCAGTAGTAGTAAGTAGTACAGCAACTGGAATAATACGATCATCACACGGATGCTCACTCACATACACAAACATGTTCTGCTTTGACCGTAACTCCTAAGTTTCTTCTGTTAATGTGTATGGTAATTTATGGTAACTGCTTCTTGTTTGTATGTCTGCTTGGACAAATATTTGCACCAAGTGACTGGAATTGCACAAACCTTTGGAGCTTCTGACTAGACATGTTAAATGTGGACAAAACCTGCCTCAGTGCTTGCTTGCTACTCAGTGGATGACTAGTGAGTTGATGGAAACCACCAGACATCAATTTGTTGGCCCAATTGTCTTTTAAGCTTATGGTTTAAAATGCATTCTGTGACAGATACATACAAGCGTTGACCAGCTCATCAACATCATGAATCTAGCCGGTTTAACGTCTATCTTCACGCTGATCTTGTGTTTTTTTTAGCACATGTTTTATTCCTTCCAATTAAAAAAATCGTCAAAATTGGCACGAAAGCAGATTTTTATTGCATAGTTCAGTTTAGGGCCCTAGTATATACGTGACGAAACTTATAAGTGACAGCAATTGTTCAAATGTAATTGATGAAAAATGTATTATGATTAATTGATTATAAAATTAGTATAGACGTACGTAGATCTGTTACGCTTCTAATGGTTACTACTATAAATTAAATATATTTGTATATGTTTGACGTCTCTCTTATGATTAAAATTTTATTTAAAAAAAATTAATAAGACTCTTTTAAGTTAAGTTTGAAACAGAAACAAAAATGAGAATTGACCATTTGTGGAATAAGTGATGTTATTATGAAACGGAATTACGAAGCTTTTTCACAAATCATTCTCATCATCAACGGCTTCTTCTAAGTGCGCCAATCGTGAGAACAGCTATGTCCTACGCATCTCTAAGCGTCAAGGACCTGACCAGCCTTGTTTCTAAATCCGGCACCGGTTCTTCTTCTTTGCTGAAACCTCCGGGTCAAACCCGACCCGTTAAGGTCATCCCGCTCCAGCATCCTGATACCTCCAATGACTTTCGTCCTCCTCCGATCCCTTTCGACGATATCTTCTCCGGATGGAGGGCGAAAATCAAGCGCATGACCCTCGTCGATTGGATTGATACTCTCTTTCCTTGTTTTCGATGGATTCGAACTTACCGGTGGTCCGAATATTTTAAGCTCGATCTCATGGCCGGTATCACCGTCGGTATAATGCTTGTTCCCCAGGTACTTTTCTCCTTTCTATCTTCTCCTGAGTTTCGCATATCTTGAGATATGATCTCTATATCTTTTTACCTACTTTGAAGCTTAAGGAAGCTGGAATTACACTTTCCTTGTTGTTAGCTTTGGTGAATTGGTTAGATATGTGATAAATGTATTATTCTGGAGCTTATGGTAGCTGGGATTATTGGCCGCAGAATAGAAAATTGGAATTATTGGCTTCAAATTTTTATCAACTTTCCTTTTCGTCATGTAAAATACGCATTGTTTTATAGCGTAAGGGATTTACAATCGAAGCTTTCAGTAAAATTATGCATTGTTCTTAAATCTGGAGTTTTGATGTGAGTTTATTTTGCTGCATACTTTTGATGGATTTGACCAGGCAATGTCGTATGCAAAGCTAGCTGGACTTCCACCAATATACGGTCTATGTGAGTTTATTCTTATACAAACTCTTGTGATTTAACGAAATACTATGGAGCTCTCCTGCTCTTGATTTAAGCAAATACCTATTCATGTTAGCTTGATACAGTTTTACATATTTCTACGCAGACTCTTCATTTGTGCCCATATTTGTTTATGCCATATTCGGTTCCTCCCGTCAGCTTGCTATTGGTCCTGTAGCATTGGTGTCTCTTCTTGTTTCTAATGCGTTGGGCGGAATCGCTGATTCGTCCGAGGAACTACATATCGAGCTAGCTATCTTATTGGCACTCTTGGTTGGAATCTTGGAGTGCATCATGGGCCTCTTAAGGTAGTGGTAGTATGTTCTTTAGTGATCAGAGAAAACGTTTATTTATCTTCACTGCTACTCATTTAACTTGCCTCTGCGGTAAATGTTATCCCTTAAATAGATACCGCCTAATTATTGCTGTGTAATGTCGCATGTTCCCTGTTTGTGTTTTCAATCCAGGCTTGGATGGCTTATTCGTTTCATAAGTCACTCGGTCATATCTGGATTTACAAGTGCTTCGGCCATTGTGATTGGGTTATCTCAAATAAAATATTTCCTGGGGTATAGCATTGCTCGGAGCAGCAAGATCGTGCCACTAGTAGAGAGTATGATAGCTGGAGCTGATAAGGTGAAACTTCTTTTTTCAGCTTTCGAGTTAAAAAGAGAAAACAGTTTCCTCTTTGGCTAATCTCTTCAAACCAAGATCTATATGTATAATCTAGAGTGGGATTTTGGTTTTTCACCTCTTTGTATTTGGATCTGCATATTCTTATTCTACTCACTACACGTGAGGACTGGAAGTAATTCAAGACTGCCAATACGTGGTGGTATAAATGTTTTAGTATGTCTGTTATGACCTCATGTCCCGTAGACTGTTTTTTGAATCGTTGTGGTATGATGATTTTGCTTGTCAATTATGAGTTTTTTGTTAAATCATTTTGGTGTAGAAAGCGCGTTGTTTCCACTTATTTGCACTTTTTTAGATAAATCTATTTGTGATTTTGTAGTTTCAATGGCCACCTTTCTTGATGGGATCTCTCATTCTGATGATCCTTCAAGTGATGAAGCACGTGGTATGAGCCTTATTCTTTTCAGAGTTAACCAGGATACAGTAAATTGCATTATTAAAGTGATATAGAAGGTCACGTGATTGTAGGGAAAAGCAAGAAAGGAACTTCAGTTTTTACGAGCAGCAGCGCCACTCACAGGGATTGTGCTTGGTACAACCATTGCAAAAGTGTTCCATCCGCCTTCTATTTCTCTGGTCAGATCGCTGAAGAACCAAAATAAGTTTACTGTAGTTGCCTTGTTGACTTGCATAGTGGTTAAGAATTTGCAGTAATAGCAAGATTTAGTATGTTTTCAGGTGGGAGAAATACCTCAGGGCCTTCCAACATTTTCTTTCCCAAGATGTTTTGATCATGCAAAAACATTGCTTCCAACATCAGCTCTCATTACTGGTGTTGCCATCTTGGTGAGACATCAACATATTATTATCAAAGAGGGCATATGGGAACTGCAGAGCTGAACCTAATTATGAGAAATTATATATAAATGGAGATGGTTTTACAATATAAAAAAGAAAAGAATATCTTTTTAGGTTCGGACGCAGTAGTATACGTCCAATGATAGTATATAAAGCCGTTCCCCAATGAAGTAGTTTAAATATTTTTTTCCAGGAATCTGTGGGAATTGCTAAAGCACTTGCAGCGAAAAACAGATATGAGTTGGATTCTAATTCAGAGGTATTCTGCTTGACTAAAGAAAATTGAGTAGTAACCAAACTGTTATAGACAATATATCTGTTCTTTATTCTTTCTTTCTTTTACGGCTGTTCTCATTGACATCTCAATTGTCTCTACTTGACAGTTATTTGGTCTTGGTGTTGCAAATATATTGGGGTCGTTATTTTCCGCATACCCAGCTACAGGTGCGCTATCTTGAGATGGGAGACCATTAGTATTTGGCAATAAATATTTAATTTTTCCAATAGAAATCATATATATTGTTATACAGTTCATGAATCTCTTTTATAAGTTAATAACCTTAATTTGACGAATTTCTGAATGTCCTGGATGTAATATTTAGGATCCTTTTCTAGGTCAGCTGTGAATAATGAAAGTGAAGCAAAGACTGGCCTATCAGGACTTATAACAGGAATCATCATTGGATGTTCTCTACTGTTTTTGACACCAGTGTTTAAATTTATACCACAGGTCTGTTTGTGTGTGGTAATTATTTCATTTTTCAGTACATGCTACTCTTTTTGAAACTTTGGAGAAATGCAAAACTAGATTGTGGCTTCTAACTTTCATTTCGTTTCTTCTCTTTCTCACAGTGTGCATTGGCAGCAATAGTGATATCTGCCGTTAGTGGCTTGGTAAGTTCACAAAACCAATCTGCCAAGGAGCGCTCATGAACTTTTCTTCTGTAACCTTATTTGTACTTTTCGGATTATCCTCAATAGGTGGACTATGACGAAGCTATTTTCCTGTGGCGTGTGGACAAGAGGGATTTTACTCTTTGGACCATCACTAGCACTACGACTTTGTTCTTTGGGATAGAGATTGGTGTCCTTGTTGGAGTGAGTATTTAGATACTTTTAGTTTTTTTTTTCCTTTGCAGATTTACCGAACTAATGTGTATATGAGTTCTGCCTCACGTAGTTGCCATGCTTGCAATTTTAGGTTGGTTTTTCACTAGCTTTTGTAATACACGAGTCTGCAAACCCTCATATTGGTAAGAGAAATTCCGTCCAATCATCTCTAATTCACATGCCCAATTTTTCTAACTAGTATTCATTTTATCTTGATCATTACCCTGGCAGCTGTCTTGGGACGTCTTCCAGGCACCACTGTGTACAGGAACATAAAGCAGTATCCAGAGGCTTACACATACAATGGGATTGTGATTGTTAGAATCGATTCTCCTATTTACTTTGCTAACATAAGTTACATCAAGGATAGGTAAGAAGGGCGTTTATTTATTTCTTGTGCTATGAATCTATAGAAAGTATAAGAAGCTGTTGTGTTTTGCAAAGTGCAGACTACGAGAATATGAAGTAGCTGTTGACAAATACACAAACCGGGGACCAGAGGTGGAAAGAATCTATTTTGTTATCTTGGAAATGTCTCCGGTTACACACATAGACTCGAGCGCAGTAGAAGCCTTGAAAGAACTCCATCAGGAGTACAAAACTCGGGACATTCAGCTAGCGGTTTCAAACCCGAACAAAGATGTTCACCTGACAATAGCAAAATCGGGATTGGTGGAGCTTCTTGGGAAGGAATGGTTCTTCGTAAGAGTACATGACGCCGTGCAAGTGTGTCTCCAATACGTACAGAGTTCGAACTCCGAAGACAAGAAATTGAGTTTCTCGAAAAGGTTTGGGAATGGTAACAATAATGCATCCTCCAACGCGTTATTGAAGGAGCCATTGTTATCATTGGAGAAGTAAGGCGCATAATATGTAATGTAAGTAATAGCTGTGTATAATTGTTGCGATTTTGGGTTAATCTTCCTTCTACTATATATCACCTGTATAACATTCTTACTCTTCTTATACCCATATATAAAGTAGACCTTGGTGACATTATTCCTACTCTTAATATTCTCTTAAAGCATTTGTTCGGTAACAAAGAAGCCTTTTGTCACTTTTTACGATTGCTCGAGGCAGTAATATTAAAGACTAAGGCCATTCAAAGAGACTTGTTGATACTAAAGAAAGCTGCCGTACATGCGATTCATTATTTTATACAAAATAAAACAAACATATAAACACAATGAGATCTGAAAGTGGTGTCTAGACATAATAGATGATACACCCTAAATATCTCCTACCACTCTATAGTTTAACTTTATTAACAAAAATATTAATAAATCATCATGAGAGATAGATAGATATAAATAAGATTACCTGTTGGCACAAGGGCTTAGAGAGCTTTATGTCTTGCAATGAATAGAGCAGCCTCATGCATGGCCTAATGGCCAATCTTCCAGATTCAAAACATAATGATACACTGGGGAATTCAGCCAGGAGTTTCATCTAGAATGATATCCGCAGGATCACCAATCCATGGCCGGCCTTCCCTCCACAGAAATTTTATTCTCAATTTCCCATTTGCATCCACTCCCACCACATGTCCTTTACTTGCATGTGTCTCCATTCCCCAACCCCACCGAGGTGTAACCAGTCCATCCTTTATCTTAACCTGGTCTCCAATACTGAACGGCCTTACACGTTCCATTTCCCCAGCTTTGCATAGCCATAGCCTGTCTAGGAAACAGAAAGATACCCATAAGTCTCCCTTTTCCATTCTGTGAACCACACCTATGCTTGAAGGGTTCACTTCTCCCCACTGGTAAGTGGGTGTTGTGATGCACGCTTTAACCCTAACCCAGTCCCCAATCTTTAGCTCTTCTTCTTCTATGGTTTCCACTTCTGATGGGTCAAGCATCCACGTTTTAGAACCGGCTGGTGTGTATATTCGTAGCTTACCATCCGCATCTATGGCTGCTATGGTTCCTATACTCCCGTGGCTATGACCTGACCACCCAAACCTGGGCTGTTTCACTGCCAGTTTGACCCGAGTTTTTTGCCCGACCACAAGCTTCTTAGCTTTTTCTAGGTTCGAAGAAGACCCTGCCCATCTTTCTTGCTCGCCACAAAACGAAACAGAAGTGGTTCCGTCCCATTCGTCTCCCTCATATCCTACTCCATGCACTACACCAACACTTCCTGGTCCAATCGATTTCCAACTAGGAGCAATTTCTCTAAGTCTTACCCATTCTCCAACCTCAAACATAGGCTCCACTTCCAAGTCCGCTGGATCTCCTCTCCACAACCCAGGCAATCCAAAGAAAGCAACTCTTACCTCTCCATCAGCATGAACAGTTGTTATGATGCCTCGTGACTCAGGCTTTGCTCCTCTCCAGCCCCATCTTGGCTCTGTCAAGCCCTTCTGGAAATGCACAAACTGTCCCACTTTGAGAGCAGGAATCTTCTCTAAATCTGTATAGTGAGTACTCCATCTTCCTTTCCGGAAACAACAAGCCAGCTCCAAGTAACCTGATTCCTGAATGCTATGAACGACAGCAGTACTCTCCCTTCCTACACTAAACCAATCATAGCTTGGTCTATTTCCAAGGCTTGGTTTTGACCGCACCCAATCACCGACTTCAAACCCTGAGAGTAGCTCTGCATCTCCAGGCGAGACTCTCCACAACGTCTGTCTACCAGTCACCTGCGCCTATAGGAGAACAAAAACATCCCAGCACTATTATGAATTAATGCTGAAAAAAGAAAGATAGGGGAGCCAATCAATACACCAGAAATTATCCATTTCAGTAACTTACGCTCAGAGTCCCATCCATGTCGATCCTCACTATTTTACCAATAGTTGCTGGAGTCTCATTTGACCATCCAAGTCGTGGTTGGGTGATAGATGGTGTCATATGAATCTCTTGCCCCAAATGGAAGGGTACAACCTTTTCAATGTCTGTCACAGAACATGAAAAAGGCTTACTTCTGAAACAGAAAGCTATGCCCACATCACCATCTTCGTCTAAGCTGTGCACAACGCCAATACTGTTTCGAGTAATGTCTTCCCATCCATATTTTGGGGAAGACACTGACGCCTTCACTCTGACCCAGTCACCAACCTGCTTGTGGTATAAAGGCTCAGTGTTAAAAATCATCAAAAGCTCTTGCATGCTGCACATCTAACTGAGATGCAGTTTAGAGAAAAGACAACCAAATTTTCTTATCCTTGTGACTCCATGAGAAAGCCAGCCATACCTTGAAATCATCAATCTTTTCCATGTCGGAAGGATCTGCCTGCCATGGTATAGGTCGGTTTGGTATTTCAATTATAAGGAGACCATCATTCTCTATTTCGCTAATTTTGCCAACACTGTGATGTGTCTCACCACCCCAAGCGTATCGAGGTTCGGCAACTGACCGCTTTACGCACACCCGATCACCAATCTATCATATTAAGAAAATTGTTGGATGAAAGTTCTGATATGAAGTAAGAACTATTTGTAAGAAATTTACACAATAGTATATTACCCTAAAGGGAGCAACGGCTTCAACTTCCTCGGGTTCACAATGCCAGGGATTTGGAAGATAACTTAACTCCACGAGGAGGCTGCTATCTGGCCTTACACAATAAACAATACCCATACTGCCTGGGACAACAGATCCAAAGCCGTGTTTAGCTGATGTCAGATTCTGACGAATACGGACCCAGTCCCCTACTTTGAACTCTTCCACACGTTCCATTTCGGCAGGATCAGCTTTCCAGCCACGAGATGCTCCAGGAAACCCCACTCGTAAGATCCCATCCTCATCAACACATAAAACAGTACCGACACTATCACGTGATTGACCACGCCAACCAAACCTAATAAAATCAAACAACACCATATATGGTTATGACTTTGGTAAATAAAACTACACTATATTATCTAAAAGCTTTTGGGCCTTGCAACTTCGTAGTTTTGGGCAATTTAGAACAGAAGCTTAATCTTCAAGACCAGAAAAGACAAAGCGTTTACAAGTCAGAGAGAAAATTCCAGTGGAAAACGTTTCATCCAACAAGTCAGATTTTAAAAATGTGCATACTACACGGAAAGCACTTACAAACCTTGGCTCTTTGACATCTGCTCTGAGTCTTACGTGCTGGCCCCTGTCCAATGGAATCAGCTTAACAACTTCATTTGCCAAAACACGAGCTTCACCAGAACAAAATGCGACAATCATGTCCTCCTTCTCCAGAATGGTTTGCACAAACCCAACACTCTTAGGCTTAGCACCTTGCCAACCATGTACAGGTGTTGTTATGCCTCTCTTGAACTTCACCCAATCCCCTACCTCATAGCTAAGATTTTGGAATCAGCATAAGGTAACTAAGAAAAGGTGCATATCAGCAGAAAGTTTTAAGAAGTAGTCCTCACATTGTAGGTGATAAATGAACTCCTCGTTTTGAAAGTGCCTCCATCAGATCCTCTGAAATCCATTCTCTTGGAAGGGCTTCTAAGAAGTCACGAACTGTCTTGCCACTGTTAATCAATATATATATAAATTAAATTTATAGGAAGAAAAGAGCAATGGCAGAGCAAATTGCTAGCTTCTGAACTAAAATTTTGTGTGAGTGGGTTTCATAACTAGGACAGGAAACTATACATTACCCCGTTGTAAAGAATATACCACTCTATTTTCAACTATTTAATATATATAATAGCACTACGGTATGCATTAAATTTGTGCTTGCCTGTGGTTTCTGACGCCCACAGCAGCATCAGGACTTCTAAGCATCACAATTAACCAATCAAGGTTTTCACGTATCATCTTTGCTGCATCTGCTGCTATATGGAATGCGTTGTCTCCTTCATCATCCTTATTATTAATGAAAACAGACGGAGAAACGTCAAGTGACAAGGTAAAAACAGATGGAACCTAGAAACATTAGATGCACAAAACCTTGCTACTACTGATGCAAAGAACATGTTACCCCAACCATAATATCATACCAAACGCTAGTTGAAAAAAAGAGCTTATTTTCTACTACTTATATTCAAGGCACTGATCATCATTATACAGATATAAGAAACGATAGGCCTAATGAACCACTTGTATTTCTATTAATAAGCAAACACTCTCATTTAGATTGACTAGATATTCAAGGAATAGCATATCATTACGACTAAAGAGTGATAATAGTATTTAAATCCAAAACATATGAGTTGGTCTGGAGATTGGAAACCAGATCCCATTCTTTAGTATGTCAACTGAACCAATGACTAGAAATTAAGTAACTATATTTATGCAAGACCAAATGAACGTTTAGATTGAGAAACTTCAAGTAAGTTACCAACCAAAAGATAAGGAAAGACATGTAAACAATTTTGTCCAGATTGATAAAATTCAATCCTTAGGATATGGTTAACCTCACTGTATTATGAGTACACAATGCCTCCATGTTAAAAAAAAAGGCAGCAAGGGAAGTATTCATAACAAATAGCCCATATAACCTATAGAAGCTGCAATATTACCTGTATGTTGCAGTCTGAACCAGACTCCAGAAGTAGGCTAACACAAGAGTTCGCCCCTCTGGCTAAAGCCATATGAAGAGGAATTGTATTGTGAACATTACGGATGTTTGCACTCACACCAGCATCAAGAATGACCTATCAAATTAGAAAGATATCGTTGACTGTTAGACATAACATCGTAATTTAAATGAAAGATATAAGTAATTCAAATGAAATGTACGTAACTCTCTCACGCAAAGAGACTTGGCACAGTACTCATCCTCTTTTCCCTCAATTACTACCACTAAAAGTTGATTCACACTCATATTTACTACCTTGTGAAAGCATTAAACTTTTTGTTTAAGAAATTCTGGTGCTCCACACCAGAACATCTATCAAAACTGACTACAAGTAATACTATAATTCCTTTTTAAGTCGTTAACTTTAATATTTTATTGGTAGGGAAGTATCTTACTCGCACAAGCGCCACATTGTTAGCCATAGCAGCAGTATGCAAGGCTGTTCGCCCATGCTGAGTATCTTGCGCAGTTGGATCTGCCCCAGCTGCAAGCAATATCTGGACCAGCTCTCTACCTTCTGCAGCAGTATACATGCTAAGTAAACTGATTTATATAACAAAACGTATAAAGATATAACACTCCATAAATTCAACTTTGATATGACACTATTTTAAGATATAGCAAGAAAAAGTTCAAACAAAATCCTTTTACGTAATATACCAAACTACAAGTGGTCTGTTAGATTTACTGCATACAAAACCATGGAAAACGTAGATTAAACTTTATCATTCTATACAGGGCCGGCCCAAAGATAAAAAATACTTAAATGAAGAAATTTACCAAACAAAAGGTACTATGATTTCATCATTACCCTTTTCATGATCCTTTCTTATAGAAGCGGCCATACACAGTGCAGTGCCAACTGGACTTGGGATATTAATAGCCTGAGAAATTTCTTCTGGACTGGAAACTTCCACCCATCTCTTGATAACAGCAACATTCCATGTTGCTACACACATATGTAACGGTCTGAAACAAACATAGAAGCATAAAGATCTACAGCATAAACTACAGTCACATAGGTTTACAAATTAAAAGAGTTTTCATAGGAAAGGAGAATCATGAATAATAGTATCATGCAACAAGTGAACGTAATGGACATGTTTTAGCTCGTATAATGCTATTAATCAAGATAAGTTGTAAATTAGATGCAAAATAGGAGTTGAGAAACAACCCAAATGAGTTAGCTAGTGTGATCAGTACTGGCTATAAACAGGACTGACAACAACCTAATCAGTTCCAGATCTTAAGGGGCTTCTACTTCTGATAGAAGAGTTTAGTTCTGTACTTACGTCAGACATTTTGCATTTGAAACAGCCATTGATCTAGACCCCCCATTTTCCAATATAACAATGGCACAATCTGTGTATTTCTTGGCAACAGCTCGATGAAGCACAGTTTCACCTTCATCATCCACTGCATTTGGATCGGCTCCAGCTACCAGCAATTCCTATTAATAGTATCAATAAGCAGAGAATGATTATTAATTTGATCATAGATATAAAATTACCATCACATCTGTTATACTTCAGATAAGTGGAAGAATTGTGAACATGTGGAGAAAGCTTTAAAGTGACTGATAGCTTCCTCGGGAGCAGAGCCTTACACGCATACAATCAGGTTGGCCATGGTACGAACAGACATGAGCTACAGATGGGCCAGATCCTTCTCGCAGTCTAGACCTGACATTAGCCCCCTTTTTTATGAGAACATGAACACATTGTGGAGATCCAGCTGCTAAAGCAAAGACAAGGGGAGGATCCCCATCTTTGTCCACAATATCTACATTCGCCTCCCCATACTCCAATATAGCTTCTACAAGTTCAGCACTGCCACGTCTGCAAGCTAGGTGAAGAGCAGATTGACCATCAGCATTCTGTGCCTCTAATATTGATCGCACAGATCTTCCACCACCTCCAGCTGCAGCCTTTGCAAGTATATTTCTACTCCACAACAAAAATCAATCCAATGTAGTTGAGAGCAAGTTGTTAATAGCTAGTTAAAACAAAGGGAATAACTAAAATTCCTAACATATACCAACCTTACACCCTCAAAGTCTCCCTCCAAAACAACCCGATGTAGGTTGTTAGGATTATCCTGAAAGACCCCCGTGATAGTAGGGCAAGTTGCTTCTACAACGTTTACTTCACATATTTTGGTAATCCCACTACATAAATGATCGATAACATTGTTAGGAAAATTAATATACGCATGATCACAAGTAATCCTTGCTGTTAATGGTACTATTAATTTACAACTGTTTAAACAACTGCTTCTCAGATCTTCGTACAGAGAAGAAATGAAAACAGGGAAACCACAAAACAAAGTAATGAGCCTTATAACTCTTACTTATCGGGGCTTTCCGAAGGGCTACGTGGTATCTCTTGTAAATGACGAAGAAATGTAGCAAGCATTGCATTAAAGGTTGGTCTTTTCGACGGTTTAAACTGAAGACATTCACCAATCATTTTCCATAATTCACGAGGAATTCCCACACCCACTATACGTTCATACTGTGGTGGAACTTTCCGAGCTTTCACAACAGCTTGAAAAATTTCTTCTCTACTCAGACCATCCCACCTGTAATATTAAGTGATAGTTAGCACAATGCCAAACACAAAACACAAACAAAATATCTAGTCAGGCGAGCCTTCACATACGGGGTGGAGCCAGTGCACATTTCTACCAACGTACAACCAAAACTCCAAGCATCAGACTCTGGAGAAACACCACTTGCATCCTCCCAGAAAAGCTTTTTCACTGGCCCCCAAGCCTCTGGTGCAGTGTACTGTGGACTGTGTGTTACACAGTCCGTGTATAGAGTGACTTTTGAGGAATCAAAATCTGGTCGAGTTTTCTGGCATGTTGGCTTCTTTAGAATGGAAGCGAGCCCATAATCAGAAACCACAGCATTACCACTTACATCCAGAAGAAGATTGGAAGGTTTTATATTCATACATATAACACCTGCTGCATGGAGTTCTGCAACTCCTCGAGCAACATCAGCCCCATATCTACAATGGGAAAAATTTTAATACACAACAAGAGCAACGGAGTGGAATTTTTTTTGAAGCTTAAAGCTTCAACAACATGAGCACCACACCAAAGGACAATAGAAACCTCTAGCAAACGGTACCAAATGATGATATTTAATCAAAAAACAGAAAATGGGAGGACGGACAAACAAGTGAAGTGAAGGTAGTATTAAAATTAAGACATACTATAAGATCTCACTAGTTTATTAAGTCCACGTAGAATATGGGATGAGTGGTACTGTCACTTACTTCCTGTTAAACGAAGTAAGGTGCTTCTTTAGATGATGTGTCCACTAAATCAAGATTAAATTATCCTCACAATTTTTTTTCCTTATCTGGTATGTCAATGCGTTCTAAAATCATTTTAGGTCTTTTACTTAAGAAGTATAATAATGTAATGATTTCTCAGAGATGACATAAGAAGTTGATATAAACCTGCAGCAAACTGTAAGTCTACCATAGCAAACTATTATTATCTTATGGCTATCTATATTACACGGGACATGTAAGAAAAGCAGTGGTAGAAGGAACGTTTTAACTGGAAATTATGTCAACAACAATCATTTATTTAAACCCTAACACAAAGATAATATGCATGATCATACCATAGAGAACTGGTGATGACTTCTAACAACAAGACTCAAGGTTCCACTACTTAAAAAGGCAAAAGCTAGTCCATCGACCAGATTAAATGTGGCTGCAGCTAGTAATGACAAAAGGAGATGAAAACCACTTCAAGTTGTGCCCTTTTCTAGGAAAATAGGAGTGCTCAACACCAGAATATCCAAAACTGAAGCTATCTTAGCAGTTGCCTTTTAGGAAGCGACACAAGGTTTTAGTTTCTATTCTAATGAGAATCTGAAAATAATTCCTATATATTTCAAACAGAGATAACAAAAAAAAAACAAGTCAAGTTTAGTCCAGTAACTTCCAATTAAGAGACGGGCTATCAAAGTTTGAAACTTTATGCACAGAAATTATCGAAGTAAAACCAGAGGTTGGGCATAATAAAGTAAAAGAAAAAAAAAAAGAGAAGATGAAGAGGTACCTTAGGATCTGCTCCAAGGTGAGCCTGCCTTCATTGCGTTGCATCTCAGATTGAACAGACCCATAGCACCTGTCCATCAAAAGACAAAGAGATCCCTCCATCTTCACAATCCCATGGAAAGTACAAACATTCCGGCACCACATCGATGCCTTCCGCAAGCTCTCAAGCTGCCCCTGCATCCAATCTACATCCATCTCCTCAGTCAAAGTCATCTTCTTCACCGCCACACGGTGCTTACACCGTCCACCAACGCCTGCAACAGTCGCATCCCACATCTCCACTCCTCTGGAACCACCACCGCTCTCTTCCCCAATCTGCCTAACTAGCTTCATCTCCGGGTGAGCTCCGACCTCGATCACTGGGCCACAGGAGCTATTACGCGAGCTAGAGGCATGAAATCCGCGTGCGGAACGAGCTCCATCTTCGTAGCTTCCATCTTCTTCGCCGTCTTCATCCTCGTCGTCCGTGTAATCGCAGTCGAAGTTAGTGCCGCTGGATGCAGTGTGGATGAGAGCGAGCATAGCGTAGTTCTTCCGCAAGCCCTGGACAGAGTTCCCAGCAACAGACACGTGGCGGCATCGGGGACAAGTGAGAGTAGTGTCCGAAGAGGTGGAGAACATCTTTGAAAGGCAATCTTTGCAGAAACCATGACCGCATTCAAGCAATAAGGGAACTCTCTCGTCCTCATTATACCGCGTGTGGCACACGGAACAACAAGGCACCTTCACTCTCCCCACCATGAGAGCTCCAAAGAAGAAAGCCCTAAATTTAGGTCGCGAGATCAAAAAGAGTAGAAGAAGTGAAAGGCCAAATCAGTTGAGAAGTTCCTCAGAACATATCGAAGAAAAACTGTCCAGAGTCGATCCAGATCAAGAGAAGAAGAACAGATCCATGGAGCAAAAAGAAAAANAAAAAAAAAAAAAAAAAAGACAAAAAAAAAACCAAAAAAAAAACAAAAATTTGGGTGAATTTGAAAGGTAGATCAAAATTGCTGGGAAAAATCAGACACGTTGAGTCGAACAAGAAAATTGTAAGAAAATGTGAAAAAGGTTCTTCCTCAGGGTTTTTATATCATTATTTTTCTTTTCCATTTTATTCCCAATTCTTTAATTTCGGTCTGGTTCGTCCCTGGTTTTCTTGGGTTTGGTGCCATTGTGGTTGTTGTAAACCAACACAGTTGAGCTCTAAACTCGTTGAGTTAATGTGAATTATCCGGTTAGGACAATGTTGGAAACAAACAACAATAACTCAAACCGGTGATCGAGGTCGGAGCAAGACCGATCACGACCCAATCCCCACGACACCACCCGTCGAAGGATCTAGGATTTGTGCCGGAAGAATCATCCTCGTCGATAACCTGAGCAAATGCTTCCCCCAAATACAGGTTAACGCAAAAGATAAACAACATATACATAGAGGAGAACAGTGATGCCGGCCAGAGCTAAAAATGCATCTTTAACACCTCTCCCAAAACTTTCATTTACAGTGGTAGCACTAGAATTTTGTTGATAGAAACAAAACCGTTTTTTTACTTAATTCCAAAATAAAATTAAAATTTTGATGATATTTATACTCTGTGAGACTCGAATGAATTCTTCGTTGAACTTATATAAGCTACCTATGATAGCATCAAATTATATACCATTAAGAAAATATAATGTATAAATCGTCATCATTTAATAAGCGGGGTGAGGGAGTCTATCTCCCTACCATACAAAAATTTATTCCACTAGAAAACTTATCGTCCAAGTGATAAATTTATCCTTCTCTCTAACTTTATGGAAAAAGATTCATCAACATCTTTAGTTTTATAATCTTAAACTGCAATAAATCGAAAACAAAAAAAGTGAATAATGGATTTGGTACTTAGGCACCTCCAGATCCGTATTTCTTTCCGAAGACAATTAACTGGAGCTTGTCATATCCAGCAAGCACACCAGCACCTGCAATGGCACGCAAAATGTTGGCACCAGCACCCTTGAATAGAGACTTGGCTCCTTCGTTCTTGAGGATCTGTGAGAACGCATCCATCGAACTCTTGTACTTCACGGCTTCACCTGATGTCATCATCATTCTTCTGCGAACCGTGTCAATTGGGTAAGATGCAAGACCCGCACCATTGGTAATGAGCCATCCAAGAGCAAAACTAGCGAAGAAACTGTCCTGAAAAGTCCAACAAATGAAAAAGACATAACAAAACATTAGAATCATACAAGGTGAGGATCCATTAAGATGCCACTTTAAGAATATAGAAAGCTCAAACTGACCTGCAAGTCTCCAGTGAGGAGAACAGGCTTAACAGAATCGTATAGTCCAAAGTAGAGACCACGGTAGACAATGATACCAGCGCATGAGATGTTGAAACCACGGTAAAGTCCAGCAATACCATCCGTCTTGAGGGTCTTTTTGTAGACATCGACTAAACCATTGAACTGCCTTTCACCTCCTTTCTTGGCAGACTTAGAATCATTAGCAAGACGGGTACGTGCATAGTCAAGAGAGTACACGAAGAGTAGTGAAGAAGCACCAGCAGCACCTCCAGATGCCAAGTTACCAGCAAACCACTTCCAGTAACCATCCCTGTCTTTCTTGAAATTGAAAAGCCTTTTAAAGTAATCCTTGAATGCAAAGTTCAAGGCCTATCAAGAATGGAAGATGGATCAGTGATGAATGCATCATATCATAGAATACAAGACATATTTTAAGAACAAACAAGTGAAGCTTAACCAACCTGGGTAGGGAAGTAACGAATAACGTTAGCTGTGTTTCCTCTCCATAGAGAACCAAATCCCTCATCCTTAATTGTCCTGCCAAAACAATCACCAATACCTTTGTAGGGCTCAGAGAGCCTGCCGGCCTTGAGCATCTCATCCTGGTTTTGAATCAAAAGCTTGACACGCTCAATAGGAGCAGCAGCAGTCTTTGACACAGCAGCAGAAACACCACCCATCAGGAAATCAATAGCAAAGTTAGTGAAACCTTTCTCTCCTGGAGCTTGGACAAAGACCGAAGAAGTTGCTGATGTAATATGAGACGTGACCGCAAGAGGATATTGAAATGCCATATTTGAATAGTTTATGTATGTTGCACGTCTTTGGTATGTACCAGGCCTCTGAAAAGCCGAAGCATAACCATGAATGTCCTGAGATATACTCGAACGCAAGAATTGGCTAGAAGCTTTATGGAGAGTCGTTGGATGCTGAGCCTTTTCAACCATTTTTGACATCTACAAAAGTAAAAATCGTCTTAGTGAACAATAACGCATGAAATCTGATGTCGCTTGTAGCAGAAATATATTTTTGCGTCTAAAAAGTAACGAATATTTAGACCATTTGCAACAAGGGGTTCTCGTAAGAGTCTCTCAACAAAAATATAATAATAAAATATTAAATAATATTTTTTTATTAAAAGAGTTTCTCAATAAAAATAAGAGAATTTCTCAAATGAGAAACTTTGAGTGAGAGTTTCAAGAATTTAGAGAGATTCTCATATTAAAAAATATTATTTAATATTTTATTATTATATTTTTTTCAGAAACTCTTGTGAAAACCTTATAAAATTTAAACATAAAAGAGGTTACATGTTTAAATATGAGAAAACTCGAAACTAATGAAAAGTGAGATTGATGTCGACGTATGAGCTCTGAAGAACAAAAAAACATCAATCCAATATTAATGATATGAGACGATGCGACACAAAAACAAAACAAGGTCATAATTAGTAAGAATATTTTCTTCAAAAGAACAATCCATGCATGAGTAACTAAATGACACCAAATATAAGTAAATGAGCCAAATCATTTTCGAGTATTACAGAAGAGGATTGTCGAAACAAAACAAATAGATTTACTAAGACTCAACTAGCGATATCAATTCAATTCAAACCAGAAATACAGAAAGAAACAATTAAATTTGTAACACGAAACAAAAGATAAATTATTTTACCTTATTGATAAAACAGAGCAATAAAATTAGATGAAGAAAATGGAGAAAAAAACGAGATTTATAGGTAGAGAGGTGAGAGAGAAACCAAAAATTAGCTAAGGGGAATTGATGGCAAAGCAAAATTGAAGGAGCGAAAATCTTCACCCTTTCTTGTGGTTGTTGTAAGCCAACAGAGTTGAGCCCTAAACCATTGAGTTAATGTAAAGGTAAGTTTGATTGAGTGGTTTAATTTGGTTTCAACTTTATGCTCAAATGATTCTCCTTCCATTAACCAAATTATTCCTAATAATGATATTTTATTTATTTAAATGTGCGATTGAACAGCAAAAAAAAANAAACAAAAAAAAAAAAAAAAAAAAAAAGAAATTCATGAATTTATTTTCTCCCGCTTTATACTCTCTTCTTTTCCACCTCCGGAACTGCTCCTTTTCGCAAACCCTAAGCATAATTTGTTGCTCTTCGATTTCTCCATCTTCATTCTTCACTCACCTATGGCACCTATTGATCCACACTCTTTCACTGATTCTTCTCATCCTCTCACAACGCATGTCGCTTTATCCCTTTACCTCGATTTCAACACCTCCATCATCCATGGCACTGCTCTCCTCACTCTCTCCTCCGCTCACTCCGGCAATTTCTCTCTTGACACTCGCGCCATTTCCATCGACATGGTCCTTGATCCCTTAACTCTTGAACGTCTCCCTTGCTGCGTCTCCACCACACCCGATTCAATTCGAGGCGCCGAAGTAGTCGTAATCCTCTCCGGTCAATCTTCACTCCTCGTTGTCTACTCCACTTCTCCTTCTGCCTCCGCACTTCAGTGGCTATCACCTCTTCAAACCTTCTCCAAGTCGCATCCTTATGTCTACACGCAGTGTCAAGCGATTCACGCCAGATCCATTTTCCCCTGTCAGGACACTCCTGCCGCGAGGATTCGCTACGACGTCGTCATGAACATACCGAATTCGCTCTCCGCCGTCATGTCGGCTCGACACGTCCGCCGTAGGCTTCCGGTTCCTGAGGAGGCCAAACATATGGAGGCGGGTTCACTGGGGTCGTCACTTTGGAGTGCTGAGGACAGAGTTGTGGAGGAGTTCGCTATGGAACAACCGATACCGCCATACCTTTTTGCGTTCGCCGTAGGTGAGTTAGGTTTTAGGGAAGTTGGACCTAGGACTCGGGTTTACGCAGAGTCTGCCGCCAAAGAAGTTCTAGATGCTGCTGCTCTGGAGTTTGCTGGAACGGAGGATATGATCAAGCAAGGGGAGAAGCTGTTTGGCGATTACCAATGGGAACGATTTGACTTACTAGTTCTGCCACCGAGTTTTCCTTATGGAGGAATGGAGAACCCAAGAATGGTCTTTTTGACGCCCACTGTAATTAAAGGAGATGCCTCTGGAGCTCAAGTTGTAGCACACGAACTTGCACATAGCTGGACTGGGAATTTGATCACCAACATCAACAACGAACATTTTTGGCTGAATGAGGTATTTACTTGATTCGCTCTTTTCCTTTCTACCTCAGTGTATCCTTCAAAAATAAAAGAAAGAAGATTTTTAGCTTTAAATTGTCTTCTCTTTTTTTGCTTCTTTTAGTTACAAACAAGAAAACAAAAGCTTAAGAGTGGTTCAGGAGACATAAATTACTTATGTATTTGCCTTGTTGATGGAAAAAAAAATGATTTCATGTTTCTGGCAATAGGGATTCACTACTTACGCAGAGAGGAGAATCGTGGAGGTTGTTCAAGGGGCAAATAGAGCTACATTGAACATTGGCATTGGTTGGAAGGGTTTGACTGATGAAATGGAACGGTTTAAAGACAACTTGGAGTGCACTAAACTGTGGAACAAACAAGAAGGTGTTGATCCAGATGATGTATATTCCCAGGTCCCATATGAAAAAGGCTTCCAATTTGTGTTGCGAATTGAACGCCAGGTTAGTTGGTCTGCTCGGATGTTTTGTTATGTAATGTTACAATGATGGTCATCTATATTTACTTTGACAACTTTCAGATTGGAAGGAATGCTTTTGATGAATTCCTCAAGAAATACATTGATACTTTCAAGTTCAAGTCAATTGATACAAATACGTTTCTTGAATTCCTGAAAGCAAATATCCCTGGGATAGAGAAAGAGATCGACCTTAAGCTGTGGACTGAGGGTGTTGGTATACCAGAAGATGCATATGAACCAGTCTCAAACATATACACAAAAATCATAGCCCTGGCAAAAAAATTTAAGGAAGGAAAGATGCCAAGTGAGGATGAGGTTGCTGACTGGAACGGACAGGAATGGGAACTGTACTTGGAGAATCTTCCTAAATCATGTGAACCTTCTCAGGTACCCTTGAACATTTCCTTTCTTACTATTAAGAGTTTAGATAGTGTTAAGTTGCTAGGTGCATAGAACTTAGTAGAAGTGAACGATAAACTTTCATAAGGAAAAGGGAAAGAGATTCAGCATATGTCCATATCGGCCTAAATAAGAGTCTATTAGCTTAGATTAGTGTCAGGCAGTAATATAGACAATGCAAGGTCAACAGAGAAAAGAATCAGGTATGAGATTCCAAATGTATAACTAACAAGCAGTTTGCTTATTGGTGGTGAATCAGGTGGTAGCCTTGGACAAGCGGTACAGACTAGCAGAATCAAAGGACTACGAAGTGAAGGTGTCGTTTTTGCAACTAGCAGTCGCATCCAAGTGTAAAGAGTACCATGGGGAAGTGGGGAAAACTTTAAAAGAAGTAGGAAGGATGAAGTACCTGCGCCCACTCTTCACTGCTCTTGCACAAGCTGGTGGAACTGAAGAGAAGCAGCTGGCAAAACAGGTGTTTGCCGAAGCTCGAGAAACTTACCACCCCATAGCTCAGGGAGTAGTTGAGTCTATTCTCTCTAAGCACATATGAACAAGATCCTTGTTACAGCTTTGAGAGCAGTCAAAAAACATAACATTTCAGTAAAATCCAGTGACTGTAATAAACAATTGATGCTTTGAGTCATAAACAAAAGGTAGTGCCTTGTTGATAAAATTACATTTCCTCTGAGATTAAGCTTACTTAACTATGCACCACTTTCATCTTCCAACTTCTTGACATAAGCCTTGAGCACCATTATAACCTCTCTAGCGGGTGCTTGTAAAGTAGAGACGAGATTAATGGCCGGAGATTGCAGAGCACCCAGCATCTTAGCGTAAACCTCAGCGCGAGTGGGCATTGTCTCAAGAACTTTAAAATTGTCGGGAGCGTAGAACTTACCCTCAAAGACGGCACCAGCGAAATCATTATCTTCAAGCTTGCGTTCCTTCTGGAAGCTCCGGTACGGTTTGATGGCGGAAGGAATCTCATCGGTTTGGACGAAAAGCCAAGCATTCATACCTTTCATACAAGGCTTGAGAGCTTCCCATTTGGTGCCTTCGATGGCTTTGAAGACTAAAGTATTCTTGGCGACGATAAGCTTTGTGGTATCCGGGAGAGTTCTCCGGAGGTCTTGAAACTGTTTGACGGTGAGGCCTTTGTAGTTGATGGCAGCGAGGAGGTGGCAGTTCTCGAGATGGGACTTGACGGCTTCCACAGTCTCTTCCTTTTTGTTACGAGACACGGCGGATCTGATGACCGGGAGGGAAGGGTAGTTTGGGGATTTCGAGGATTTGGGGTTTAGGGTTGAGATTCGCTGGTGGCAGAGAGGTGACAAGGAAGACGAGAAGGAAAGAAGAGCCACTTCCATTTTTACTCCAAAAGGATACAGGAGCCTCTGTTTCTTCTGTGTGGAGGGAGAAGATGGATATGATGAACTAACGCAATCCAGTCTCCTTTTTGATTTTTCCTTTTTTATTAATTTATTATTATTATTATAGAGAGGATAAAAAAAGGCTTTACAAAGAGAATCAGTAAAACCACAGATAACAACATTGTCAAGGGGTCACTAAAAACACTTTTAGGGCGATTCTCCATCGAGCTCTCTGACGACATCTTCTCCGATTAACTCCATCGGAGACTCTCTGGGTTCTGTAGATCTCTCTCTGCAAATTCTAACATCACCCACTGGCCAGTCTACCCATTAACACCAGATCCAAACTCCAAAGCAGACTTCGAAGACTTAATTGGCTGGATCCACACGTGAGGAAGGAAGAAAGAAAGGCGTCACTAGCTCCAGACTAAATCCCTCTCCCTTGAGCGCAAGGCAGAAGGATGGACCAACAACTACTAAATAAGTTAAGAGGGCTGAACATCGAAGAGGAGCAAACAATAGATCTACCGGATTCAGGAAGCTACAACAATCAGGCTCAAGACGAGCTAACCTTAATTGGTAAGCTTCTTAACCCTAATGCTCAGAACATTGCTAGGTTCATGATCGAAATCCCTATAATCTGGAGATTAGGGAATAAAATAAAAGGTACAGCTTTAGGGAAAGATTTTCTTTCCAATTCCGATTTCAATCGGAAAGTGATTTAATTGAGATTCTTCAATTTAACCTCTGGAACTTTGATAATTGGGGCTTCACAGTAGCTAGATTGGACGGAAATTTTACTGATGATAAACTAACAATAATCCATCAATGGATTAGACTCTCTGAGATTCTTGTGGAGCATTTCACAAAGGATTTCTTTATGGTGGTAGCTAACTCGATAGG